>PNEQ01125315.1:0-77420 GCA_003012365.1 Medauroidea extradentata | reverse complement strand
TTTATGTTAACTGGTTTTCAAGTTTTGTATGAAGTAAAAATACGCAAATTTTGACTTTGAAGTGCCATTACGGGAAAACTAGATGAGCTAATTTTTTTCCGTTAGAGGTATATGTACTCTCAAGTAATGTGTACAAAACTAACACTATTTCATACAAATATAAAATTATGTTTTTTCCCCACTTGAACAACCTTAACGAATTGTCGCCTAGGTAAGGATACTTCTGCTTCAGGTTAGGGAGATCATCGTATTATTTGCGTACAAGTTTGGCAAGAGACAATTTCCGCCGCCAGTAGCGCTGGTATCGGCAAGGATCATGCAGTCCCTTACGAAGACAGCTTTGAGGTACAACACCATACCTTACCCAAGGATGAATTTTTTGCATAAGTTTGACCCTTACCGACAGCAACGCAACTAGAGATAGAAGTTGTCTCTTGCTAAACTAATAACATTGAGTTACTTAAGAGGAGTCCTCGATTCAGCATGGACGGCGTAGTAGCGTGTCACGCGTACTTATCTACGTGAAACCGCTAAACTGATTCATATAATGTTTATCTACGAGTTGGTCTTTACTTCATACTATTCAAAAATAAAATGTTGTGGTCACCGCTTAAAGTCCCATAGGAAAAAGACTACAACGAAAACCTTGCACGCCAGTTTGGCGCGCTGCGAATAGAGGCGATGTATGCGATATGCTTCCCGTCAAGCGTGGGACACTGGCTCTTAACGCCACGCTGTTCCCACACGTCATGGGTGGAAATTCGACAACAGCGAAAACTCCTCTTAACCTAATTTAGCTTATAGGCAAACGAAGAAGGACAACTGCCCAAAGCTGCAACTCACAAGATTTGAATCAGATAATTTTCATTCATAATATAAACGTTACGAGGAAATAAAGTTGTTTTACATCAGTACAGAATACGTAGTTCATCCCTAAATGATTACAGATGCCTGACATGTATATCAACATGATAAATAGAAACATGGCGTTTGAAATGGTTGGCTAGTAAATATTAAAATTATATATATATATATATATATATATATATATATATATATATATATATATATATATATATATATATATATATTGTGCAGAAATACCTTAATTGATACCCGATAGAACCTAAAATGTGATTTTATCTTCTTTTTTTTAAATTAGAATTTGCCGTACTTTAAAATGTTGCCTTTTTCTTATTTTGACATCATAGCTATCTGTGAAGAGCTCAGAAATCCATCGGCTGTTTTTCTTTGCTTCGTCCGTACCTTCGGGCCAACTTTTTTCTTAGACCTCAACTGTTTTAATGGCTAGTGGCCAGCTGTGTTTCACACTTGTCATCTATTTCTCTATATGTTGCGGCGACACAGTGTTAAGGTCATTCGCCTCCCTTCATGGAGGTCCGGGTTTCATTCCAGGTAAGGTTGGCGGTCTCTTGTACCAAACCTGACAGACTTCTTTGCCGTTTGTTGGTGGGTATTCTAGAATTATTCCCGTTTTTTACCAAATCTAATATTCTGCCGTTGCTCTAGTCTCACCACGTACCATACGTTTGCATACCCAATACCAGGCTACTCACCTTACAGCCAAGAAGTTTAAATGGGAAATAACTGTTCAATAATAAATGAAGTCTCGACTGACTATTTAAAAAAATAAAGTAGTAGTCTTCGTGAAATGTAATAAGAAATATTGCGAAATTAGAACGTAAAAAATAAAATTGTTCATAATTTTCTTTCTGCAACATAAATGTCATATGTAAAGAGTAAAAAATACAATTTTGGCGAAGTATCTAAAATGTCAGTACTCATGCAGATATTTCACGTGGAATACCTTTTGTTTGAAATGATATTCTTACAATAAGTGTAAAATTATGTAAATAATTTAACATTGATTTCGATGTTTAAACTCCGTGTCGGCAATATTAGCGGGAAAAGTCTATACCCACATATCAAAAGGCCCCACTTCTCATCCGTCACACAGCACACTAAATTGTTGGACTCTACAAAATACACGTAAGTTGACTAGTTGCTATGGTAAATAATACTATGCTTGGTTTTTAAAATACCTGCGAATGAAAGTCTATACAATACTGGTTTCTGTGCATCGACACTTGTATACGACACGCACTGTTGACCTTAGAAGTCACGTAAATATGTGCACATTATATTCGAAATTGAAACTCAAAACCTTCACAAACAAGCACCCGACATAATTAAACTTGTTATTCAAGAATTAAAATCCCGTTCAGTTCTGCTTTCATGCACGACGCCGTCGCACTTACTGTACAGCGATAATAAATAAAATCTTTCCTTATGTGTAGAACAGCAAACAATTTCAGTTTCGTAGTTAAATGTAATTTTTGGTACAAACGTTGGCAATCATTAAACGTAACAATTCACAGAGTACTAATAACTTCACATAATTTGGCAATTTTATTAATAAACAGTAATTTCTAATAGTTTTAAGAGTGATATAAAAATTATGTTGATTATGCTAGAGTTGGGGGGGGGGAGGGGGGCGAATCTCAGCGGACGATTTCCAGTGCGAAGCTACCTCATGCCATCTATCGGCGAATTATGAATGACAGAGTCTGCAGAGCGGAGCGCTGGTTGAAGCAGCGTGCAGACGACGGTAAATTTCGAACGACCCGGACGTATCACTGTGTATTAGCCCTTTCTAAGTAAAATTATGTAGCCGAAGGTACCTAGATAAGTTCATACATAAAAGTTTTAAAATATAAGAAACACATTGAAGTCGATTTTATTTCAATTATTTTCAGTATTGCTGAATTTAAATACGAAAATGCACTGAAGTTCATTTGATCACTCGCTGCCAACCATACGAGTAAGATAACTATTGTTTATATTGAGTGATATGCAGTCAAGGCTAGTGGTTTTTTAAGGGTTAAAAAATTAGTGCTCATTTTATCCAGAACGGCCTGTACACAGTTATCATCAGTCAAATTAAGCAATTCCTTTGGAAAGAACAATTTACTAAGGTTAACGGTTTTTTTGTAGTCTCAAGCATGATTTTTTTTACAAATCTAGAGGTGTTTAATAAGAGAGCAACTTCTATCAAAGAAAAATGTTTTTATTACACACACACACACACACACACACACACACACACACACACACACACACATATATATATATATATATATATATATATATATATATATATATATATATATATATACACCGCGTAGTAACACTAATACTAAGCTGAGCGTGTTTGTGCAGAAATACCTGTGACATAGGAAAACTCTACAGTTTCCATGAAAACATCTGTTTACAAAACTGCAAGCACAACTGTCAATAACTAGATTTATTACGCCAAATGTAATGCAAATTATATACCAAACATACGGGAAAACAAGTTATTAAACATAAGAGTGAATCATATGCATTAGCTAGTCATTACCAATCAATATTTCCTGTTTGAAATACCAGTACCGTGTTGGACATAACCTACACGCACGTGAATGATTCTCACTGTGTTTTTTCTTTAGTTTTCCTCGCGTGATTCACGCGTGATTCAACTCATGTGATTTAATTATCACATTGCGTTTTGTTTGATGTCCCTCCGATTTTTTTTATAAAATAACCACACCCTAACACGCTTTCTGTTCTTTAACGGAAAACACACGCCCGTAAAAAAAAAGGAAAAACTGAGCATCTGTAATAAAACACTAAAAACCCACACCTTTCGTGTCAGGCGGAAACCAGTTTTCAAATAAAACATTGCTTAATTCAAATATATCAGTTGAGTTTTGTAAGCCGAAAGTGTAATTTTTGTGTCACGCTTATTTAAATGCGAAGCATAACCAGACTCGGTAAAAAACAATGCCGTCAACAAGATTTCCGAGCACCTATGCAAGTTTTGTCGTCATTGACCTTACTACCCAAACATTTATTTAATTATTTATTTTATTTTATTTATATATATATTTTTTTTTTTTTGCGTTTTCGATTGCCAAGTTAAAAAATATGTATTTCAAAATAACCGCCTGGATTGAAGATAAATCGGATAAACATTGTAATTAGTGGATAGACTGTTTTCTTCTACAAATATATATCCGACCAGCACCGGGCCCCTTTGCATTTGCCTCCCCCCCCCCTTCCATGCCACTCACCTATCAACTGCCAGCCGACAAAAGATCTTGTTCTTTCTCTGTAAAATAGCCAGGTAGAAAGAAATTGCTGTAATGAATAACCATGCTGTACTTTATATAGAAATGATTATATTAAGTACTTCATGCTTGCTTTAAGTACTTGCATGCAAGACATTTTTTTTGTGATGCTGTTCGAATGCCTGAGTATAGCCTTGAAGCTTGAAACTTTCATCCGCACCGACAGCTTTAGTGGCAGTGTTGCCAGGTTTTTTGCTGCAAATATCCTTCACCTCAAAAATTCTTTTACTGTGTACAAGATTCCGTAGCCAAAAAATAAACATTTTTTAAAGTAAGAATTTAGGACACTTGATGTACATAAATTTGTCACGTATTGTAAAACATCTTACTGTACTTATTTTACTACAATTTTGCCATATTTTACAGCAAAAATATTAAGTCTGTATAAGCAGATGCAATCATGCAAAAATTAAGTTTCCCTTTAACAGATATTTGTTTGTATGCACTGAGGAATTGAAAAACGTACGATTCGACTGAATCTGTCTTAACTCAAATAAAATAATAAATCCACAAAACTTACAGTTTCCAAGTACTTTAGATTACATCGGCTTCTTTTGACCAGAAACAATGTGTAAATTGATCTGCTTTAAAAAATGTCCATAAGTTTTGCCTCTGTTACTCAGTCCTTTTCCGTGCGTGTAACCCTACCGAGAAATATGTGCCTCTGTCCGACTACACTAGTAGTGGAAGCAGCATTTATCCCACACAGGATCCTTACTAAAAGAATTACTGATCATTTTCTTGATCTCTCCTTGTACTCGCCCACGTGGCTAACTCCTACGTCAGCTTCTGCACATAAATAATAAATGAAACCCATCATGAACGTAGGTAAAACACTCGACTACAGACAAGTCATAAAACTGGGCGTATTCCAGAACTGTCCCTATGATACAGGCTCTGCTACCAAGCTGTATTGCTATTTAACCTCGCGATATGGCGCATTGGTAATGCAATTGACTATACTCTTGGGGGCCCGGGTTCGATTCGTCCTGTTCTACATGGTTTTCCGCAATTTTTCAAGGTGAATACTAGGATGGAATTTTAGTGCAAAGCATGGTCGATCACTCCCCTGTTTTCTGTTTCCAGTAATCTCAGCACAGAGATGTCAAGCCGTGCTACCAACCTAAACGAATAGCGGCGTGCGTAAGCATATATGTTTGTATGTGAAGGATTTACTATACGCGTCTCGCTCTGCCGTGTGTTTCGCAGTGTTGAGCAACGAATATTAAATGAGTGGCAAGGACTAGAAAACGAACACAAGCACGCGATTGCAGCTATTGTAGTAATCACAAACAGGCGTGTGCTTAATCATCGTCATTAACTGTAATTGCAGGTACCGGGCTTGAAGGGAACAAACGCGAGTGAATGGAAGCTGGCTGGCTGTGGCATGTCCCGTGTTTCTAAAACAAGAGGCTCTTTACACGCCGCTGAACGACACGACAAAACAATGAGCATTGTGGACTGTATGTCGCCGGCTGTCGGCCATTCATGACTGAGGTGATGTTTCAATATCTCGGAGACGGGTCTTTGGTCATGATACAGCTACTATAAAAACGCCAACACGGCAGGAAGGTGAGCTCCAAAAGAGTATTTGACTGGAATAACAAGTATTCATCTACAGTGTAGTACGTTGACGGATATTTGTTGTGCGAGGTTCTGTAAAAACCCAAACTGTTCGGTCTCCACAGTTTAGAGCAAAGCAATCCTTTACCATGATAGTAACGTCCAAGCTACTTCAAGGTTCTCATATGTTCGCTAAAGGAATTGTATAAATTACAAAGGTTCTCCGAACACTGATGGCTTCAAATACGACAGTTTTTCCACATTACTCAGCGAATAGTTTTGCGTAACCAATGAATAAAAATCTCCGACAAGTTCTGCCACTACCCAAAGCCACCACTTAATGTAGACAACTTCATCATCGGAGCTGCTACCTTTGATGCATTGCTGCAGATACTAACACGTTAATTTGCTCCACGGATGACTGAGGCAAGGAGACTGCAATTGTGGTTGTGTTACATCACACATCGCCGAAATCTTCCAGACATTTTCGATAAGCATCAGCATATATGTAAAACATTTTTTCAACACCGGCTAAAATAGTTGTGATCATCCTCAAAACTATTGGGAACTTTTCCCAAATGCCTACTTGCGACCTGGAATTGGTTCAATCCCCGACTCCGGATTTCCTGAATTCGATTTCCTGTAGTTTCTCTAAATCACTCCAGGCGAAAGCTTTGATGGTTACTTAACAAGTTCTATGGCCGATGCCTATCCTTGTTTCTGTCCTAGTGTAATGCTGTATGTAAACCGTTTCTAATTACCTCGCTTTCGACGAGACGAGAAGACCAATGAGAATTTTAAAAAACCGTACGAATGGTCTGTTATAGTATTATATTTTCGCATAAGGCCGAAGGTTTTTGCGTTCTACACTCGTCACGATAAAGCACAAACGAATATTAATTATTTTCGAAGTATATTTAGTAACAATGCGTGCTGTTTTATTTCAACTCGTGCTGTAGTGAGAACTGTGGAATTTTAAAAACTACGAGTGGCACATAGTTACAACAATGTAAAACATACACATAGCTATACGATGCAATTCATCACGGCTACAAAAAAAAGATATATTACATATTTTAAAAAGAATATTTCATATACTGCCTAAAGAACAACCGGAACTGACATTATTCCTTCAAGACAAGTAAAAGTCGTACTATTCATATGGAAAAACTAATAGGCATCAAGTTGGATGTCTTAAACTGGTTAGTTTAACGGATATATTTAAAAAAAGTAAAATGATCAATTCATCCACAATGTATATTAAAAGTCAAAGATTTTATAAGTCAAGTTATGAGTGGCAAGCGTTAAATCGCTCGTAAAGGTTTCGTTCATCGACTGAGCACAGCTGAGAGAGTTAAAATATTATTTTCTTGAGGTGAAAAATAATTGTTCTATATATCGTATACATACTACTTGCTTAATCTGAGTATTTAATTTTTTGAATCCAGTTTTTGACCACATCTGGTGATCATTTACAAGGCTGCAAGCAAAGCTTAAGTTATGACAGTTCGTCATGTAGGCTGAGCATAAGTGCAGTACCTACTATTGGTCTGCAGCTTTGAAACGTAGCGATTTTTACCTCATTTATAGGAAACTTCGGAACCGACTGCCACAAAATTAGACACGTAAGTAATGATGGGCCATGTTAAAATGTACGAATAAATGCGGAGGGGAATTTATTTTGAAAATGGTAGCCATACAAATACGTAAAACTCATTTGTTGTTTTAGACCAATCAAGTCACAATCGGTATACTGAAAGTATTATCAAGAAGCTAAAAATATAGTCAAATAATAGTAAAAGCGTAGTCATTATTCAAGAATTAATAATTTTCCCGAATCTTACGAAGTTAGTACGTCAGCAGTATGGACTTACATGATTAAAGTTATGGCGGGAATAGCTCGCAATTCCCGAAACGTTGAATTTTTTCGTTGATTTTAACTTTTGTCGTATTGCCTTTTTTTTTTCTACTTCCATCTTATCTCATATTGGGAATCTGGTTTTATTTCTGTCTGGGTGTTGTAAACATTTGACTGAATAGTATTTTATTATTATATATGTAATATTGAAAGAAAACTGACGGAATTCCTCTGGGATTGCTTTCTTATGTTTTTGTGTGTTTTTATCTCTGATTTTTTTTTTTTTGCACTTTTGTCATTCATCACAAGTTTGGTCAACAAAACATTAGCAATGGCGTAGGCTATGTCTACAAATCAATAAATTCTAATTGCAAACTGGCATTGCAACAAACATTCAAAAATCTCATGAATTAAGTGGTTTAGACACTCATATACACGATTACGGTAACGTTCATAATACTATTTTAGTTTTCCTTATTTTCCTATACACTCGACTGGTGCTCTGAAGTCTGTCTCCGTAATGCAGTTAGTTGCGCTCCACACACACTAAAAGGGAAATTGTGAGTGTGTGATACTTTTCAGAAAAGTATATAGCCTATCAGTCTTGAATTAGGTTTTAAGTTATATTTCTAATGCTTTCGTATCCTATGGATTGTCGTACCCTGCAAATATTGCAGAAATACTAGTATTCCCTTAACACGTTCATGAATTTTTTAAAAATCCTGTTACACAAACATATCTAAATTAATATACGTAATTACAAAGAAGATGATATTCTCTTAGCGTAGCACAATTACACGGAGAAGACAAGCGTCGTGGATGGTGCTTTGTGCTAAAATTACTTCCGTGCCATATACTTCGACTGGCAACACTGAATCATTTAAGTTCTTCAGGTCACGTTACAGGTTTTTTTCCGTTCTGGCGCAATTATTAAAGTAGTTTGTAATGGATTGCTTTGAAAAAAAAAAGAGCGAGGACTATATGTAGACATATTATGTACGAATCTGTAGTGACAGTTATGAAAAATTGTTGTTTCTATTATTCACAAAATTTGCATTAAGTATTTCATTTTGACTTAGTTAAAACACCATTAGGTTTATGAATGCAAACATATTTGGTATATATTACGAAGTAAGATACATTTTTGTTAAAACAGCAGGAATAGTTTTACGATAACTACTTTATGTAATATTGCTTCGAACTGTCAAACTACGGCACATGTATTTAAAAAAATCGAAGTTACTTGCACCATTATGGAGGGAAGTATGCTTTAGAAAGGCTTTGTTTTAAAATAAGCGTAGACTTCACTATTCATTAATAATTTTTTTCTGGGGAGACCCTTTTACATGAAACAGCCACCAGTGGCCTCCTCGAACCCAGTTTCCTCGCCCTGCTCGCTATAATTCACTGCCAGGCTAGCAGTATCGAGGTACGAGGGAGAAAGTGAAGTAGCAACGACCCACGTCAACAACTGTCGTATTTGGTATGCAGTCAGCCCCGCGTAGGTAGGCCACACACACATCAGCAGTCGGTATGAATTTCTCACGCCAATGTCGATGTAGCTTCATGACCTCCAAGGTGGATCGATACGCGCCGCACCTTCTCAATCATAACACGTGTTAAAAGAGAAAATATATAAAATTAATGTGTGAGAAAGACAGAGCGCGAGAGAGAACGAGAGGGAGAGAGAGAGAGAGAAAAAGGGGGGGGGGGTAAGTAATTAACTTAAGAGGTCTCCCTATCTGCACCTCAAATGCGTTGCAGCGAGTTACGACTATTCTTTTCTTTACGAAACTACTTAACGCACATTATATCTGTATACCTACGAAAAGAACACACACTTCAAACTATGTCACTATAGCATAAAATATTCGGCACGTTTATTAGAAATATCATTTTCGGGCCCCTCGAAATGGTCAAAGATGGGTTTTCCAGACTGTCGTATCTGGAAAAATAATAACTGTATTCGAAAAACACAACTATAAAAGCAAGCGTTAGACTTTGAAGTATGCTGCCAACAAATAAAATAATGTGGTCACCACTTAAAGTCCCATAAGGAAAAGTATAAGAGTAAAGCATTGCACGCCAGCTGAGTAGCTTGCGCGGAGAGGCGATAATTCATTACATACGTCGGTCAACGGCAACCTTACCGCTCCTGCCTCACACACACAAACGCAGCCTATCTTGGGAGGTCTCGTAACTATTGATGTCCTTCCAACAATAAGAAGTCACCTGTTTACATCTCGTAGTTTTATATGAGTTGATTACAGCAAACAGTAAAAAAAAAAAAATGCATTATCTGACAAAAAATAGTGCGGTAAAAAAGAACAGGACGTTTTAACAAAATTGAAAGTTTTTGAGCTGTACATGCAATACTACTGGTTCCAAGTATAATTACATACATTTAAGAAATTAAAAGCGATAAACTGGTAGGTCTAAGAACCAGTCAGTGGTTTGATCCCCAACTATGGCAGGTCTTATTAAGGGTATTGATCCCTACCACCTTGGATTTATCTGTTTCTTCTCGATAACTTCTGTTCAAGTCGATGTATCAACATTTTTGTCACGACAAGGCATAGATGCAAACTTAATCGATTTTCTGTAATTGCTTGAACCATAATATATTCATTATTTTGCAACGGGAAACAGCTGAAAAGGAAAAATTGCTTTATTTACAGGAGCGACTACAGAGGCCGCAACATTAACAGAAACAATGCCATATGGATTCCAAAAAGTGAATGAAACAATAAACTATGCCTTGTCAGCGTGAAAAAAGTAAAAAAATGTGTCTATTCCCTGATTTATAAGAAAAACCCTAAAACCGATCTGGCAGGGATCAGTCCCCCTTAACTACTGACAAGTTAACATAACTTCAATAATTCGCCCGTACACAAAGGCATTTGACAACACAAAACTGTGTGCGCTTCAAGTTGGTCGATAAACATCCATTCTTCTCCTCTCCCGGCTTGTTCTTCTCGAGCTGGTAAACAGCTGGATCCGTCCACGACCACGCAGTGACGTCAGTGCTTGTTGATCGCTAGAATTTATTGCGCGCCATAAAAACGTACCTTCCTTCCTCCTCGAACAAGCCCACGTCTGGTCATCCAGGAAATCATATTATGTCCTTATTGGTTAACTAAGCACTTTCGAGAGCTATTTTCTTTTGTGTGTATTTTTTCCGTAGCATGTTTTTTATGGCTTATGAAAACTAACTCGCCACGTGATCGTATTTAATTTCGTATATTACAATAAACTTTACACTTTTCTTAGGATAATTGCTGTTTACGTTATTTAACGGTCGTATCAGCTCCTGACAAAAGCATGGAAAACAGCAAAGAGGAAACTGATACGATGCTGCAAGGGTAGGGAAGACTCTGGAGAACATGATATTTTCCTGAGTTTCATTGAAATAAAATTTTTAACTTTTCAATTTGATTAATTTTAACTACTAAATATAATTTTTTTTGGCAGTTGTTGGAATTTTTTTATCTTACGTTTGCCTAAGTTTAAAGGTCAAAGTGTAAGGGGTAAGTACTGTCGACATTTTGGCATTATGTAGTTTGCAACATTATTTTATTTTATTTATGACTCCCCAATCAATTGAATGCTACTTATCTTAGACATTATCTGAAACCTTCCAAAGTAATGCATCAATTTTCTAAACCTGACGTTTCTACAGGATAGACTATTCAGGCGTACCATCAGTACTAACATTCAATAACCCACAGAGTCTTACTCTGTGATTTAACGTAGCCATAATTATAAAATTAAGAACTCAAATACACTTTATTCCTAACAATTGAAAAATTCTATCGGACTGTTGTCCTCCCTTTCAAAAACATGCAATATTTATTGTTTAATATTTTATTTAGTTGCTTTATGCGTTCTCGAACAACACAAGGCCTTGGTAGAGGAACACAAGGGAAAGGGGGAGAGAGTCTCGGCCAAAGCCTGTTAAAGGAAACCATCATAGAATTTGCCTGGAGTGATTCCATAAAACCCTGGAAAACCGAAATCAGAATGGCCGGAGCTGGGGATATAACCCCAGACCTCCCGAATGCGAGGCGAGTGTTTTACCACTGCTCACGCTCGGTTACAATGGAAGGCAAAATTTACTGTAACTACAGTGGAAAGGACATCTTATGTTTAGTAGCTTACTTTCTGAAAGCTAAATAAGCTTACGAGGTCATCTTCCCGTCTGCGTGTGCGTGTGTGTCCTCAAAATTAGTTTTAACCTGTGGACTAATTTTTATCAAGTACATATATGTAGTACTTAATATGGTGACTTGAAAGGAGAATTGATTGTTATGTATTTTGCTCATGGTGTGTTCATATTTTCGACTTTTTTGATCGCTCGGTTTACCAGAGGAACAATTTTTTCCCCTAAGTTTATCCACAAACCTATTAAACAGCTTTTACTTTGTATTCACCATACTTAGGTGATTCGTGATACAGTGAGCATTTTTTAAGTCCATAATTTAAAAAAATATTATTATTTTGACCTCACGTTCACATTTGATTATGATACAATCCATACTGTTTTATGATTACTTACAGTGCTTTGTTTACTTTGAAAAGTGGCTCGAAACTGTCAATTATCTGAAAGGAAAAAGTAACTAGGGTTTTAAAAAAGTGCTCATTTTATACCGATACACCCATATGTTATTTTGTCTTGTGCATATTTTCAAACTATTGCACATTTTCGGAATTTCAGGATTTATTTTATATCTCGGGAAACATTTGACCAATTTAAACCAAATTTAATTAATAATCGTTTGCTGATTTTTTTTTTCATGTCCACAATTTTGGAAGCAGGGTCCTTCAAGGACTTTCGAGGACTTTTCAAGGACTATCTACTAATAATTCAAAGACCGCAGTAAATTACACTTGATACGCTAAATTTCTACTCAAATGTTTAAGGTTTTATTTGCAACGTTTTCTATTACGGTGTCCGCCAACCCACTTTTAGAGCTGAAGTTCACCAATGGTAAATGAACCAGAAGTTTTCAATTTCATTTAAAATTTACACGTTTGTATTTAAGGGCTTGTTATCGAGTTTTGTAGTGATTCCGAAAATATTTTTTTTAATTGCTACCTAATACTCATATCAAAATTTTGTTCCACAGTTTTGACACTAATATGTTATAAGTTGTAGCTGAATTATTTTGTAGAAATGTAGTGAACTGTTTTTTTAGTTTTCACCACCCAAAGTACCACGTTTTTTTTTTGTCGTGAAAATAAGCAAAAATGAAGCAAAATTTTTTTTGCTGACGAATGGTAGATTATTTTTAAAAATACATCCACAGTATTGTGCATCGTGTGACTGCACATTGACTCAATTTTTTTTTCAAAGCTTTTGGTTAAAACATATTTGAGTTATTGTCACCGTCTGAAACAAACTCAGGAACAAGCCCTTAATGAAGCTCCATCATATTTATTAAAAAGTTTCATAAAAATAAAATACACTGAATTACAAAGTACTTTTTAAAGAGAGACATTTAGTTTAAAAAAAAAATTCAGTCTGTTACAGGTTTTAATGTAAACAAATATGGCTGATGCCATGCTCCTGCTTAAGTATTAGCACACATTAAATTAATTTTATTCCCAATTCAAGGTTCAATGTATTAAAATTACCACAGATTACATGCTGTAACTGAATAAATAAAAAATAAGTAAGCAAAGTGAAATATAGTCGTTCACTAATTGTGGAACGTACAGTGCGAGATAGTTGGTACTTCGGAAGTGGTCGGGCAACTTCGACTTGAGAAACGTGGGAGACATTCCGCTCTGCAGCATGCACTGCACTCTAGTTTCTCTCACACCTGACACGTAATTTATTTTTTAATACTCTTGTAAATACTGCATTTCATGTGGGTCACTTTTCCTTTTCAAAGCTCTTTTGTTTCCTTTTTTGCACCTCTTCTCTTCTAAAAAAACTTTGCCATTAAACTCTAGTAGATGCAGATTACTATTTGTCGCGATCACAAAGGCGTAATCTAACGTGCTGTGATATGCCAGAAAGTGTATCAATTTCACATACACTGCAAAACGTCTGTTAATATCAAGTAAATTATATTACAGAAATAATGTGTAGACAAAATATGGTTTCATATTTCTGAGGATTTTAATGTTAGGAAAATAACTACAATATTAGGTAAGAAAACCCAAAAATTCAAGGGCTTTTCAAGGACTGGATTATATCAAGGACTTTTCAAGGCCTTTCAAGGACATGGCCAAAGTTCCAGGACTTTCCAGGACCGTAAGAACCCTGTGGAAGACATCATGACAGAAATAGACAGAGGTAGATTTTATACTTTTTACTACTTCACCAATTATAATAAAATGTAATATTTTGACAGATCTCGCAAGTCCACTATAAGATAGTTTGACAATGATAAAGTTTCTTCATAAACTTGACTGAGTGTAACTCTCTGGGTTAATTTGTACTCTTACTGAGGAAGAAGTTGACTCATTAGTTATGTATGTAACTTCTTGTTTTAGAACCAAAACTGTCACCAACAGTGGATCAAACAATTAACAACACATAAGAAGTTTGAGTGCTCTCAGAACTGTCAAATTTACGTGAAGTTGTGTGAAACCAGAGTAACTACTGACAAGTACTGTAAATAGCCTAAACGTCGAACGAGCTGTCCAGAGACCTATTCCAAACAATAAATGACTTGAATTACAAGACATGCTGAAACCAAAACCATACTAACTGAGATAAGAGTACCCACTACCTAGTTATTCAGAAGCTCATTATTTCATACCACAAAATGATACTAATATCAAATTAAAGTATGTGGATTTGCCTGTCGTAGAAGCAACTGAATTGTAAACCACGGTATAGTCTTATCTTGCCACAATTCCATTTAGTTATTGTGTCATCAATGAATGGAGGTAAATATTTTCTTAATTTAATTTATTATTATTTGTACTTAGTTGTATACGGACGCTTATTTCGTAAAAATAATGGAATGTTTTCTCACAAAATAAAATGTGTGGATTGTTTTACAAAATTTGGACAAACATGTACTTCAAATAAAAGGAATGATAAATATTTTTTTCTTCCTATAAAAAGTTGAAAACGTCTAGGATTGTAGAATTTTGGAATTCATACCTAAATTAAAGGATAGTTATACTCCATCCATTCTAAGGTTGCAGCTAATTCATTCAAGTGAATGGCAATAACAATTTGGCACATCATAAATTTAATTTGAAATATTAAAAAAATACAAGGTTACTGTGTTACGGCACACACACAAAGTGAGGAATCAACGTTCATTTAAATTGTTTTGCTTTATTTCATTAGTAATTATTATTTCTGCTGCAATCTTAGAGTGGACAGAGTATAGTTAGGCCAGTGTTTAAAGTATTTGCAGAGAAAGGTTGTTGAGTTAAACAGAAGATACGCCCGGGTTCGATTTGCGATCTAGCTATAGTGATTTCGGTTTACCATTGTTTTCCTACACCAATACAGGTGAATCTTCGTATAGTTCCGTAATATAGACCATGGTAATTTCCTTCTCTGTTTCTCTGAGCCATATTTCCCGTCCGATTTGTATCTCTCCGTGTGTTACTTAATGTAAATAATGTCAGTTAACGAATATTTTTGTCCTTTTATTGGGTGGAGGTAATTAAGAAACGGTTACGCAAACAATCTTACACAAGGGCATTCACCGTGTGAGGAATCAGCCAAGGTATGTGATAAGGAACCATCCCCTTTTCTTAGTCATAAATAAATAGTAAAACGTATTAACATACACTTGTATATTTAAAGTTTAGACAAGTAAGCTACTTAAATAACGTATTTCGCACATAAAAAAAAATTCTCGAGGAGATCTATTCCCGGACTACACATGCCCTTAAGCTTTAAAAGTTTTATCGGCGTTCCTTTTAAATATTTTATGAATGGACCCCTCCACTTTTTTGAATTTTATATCAAATCCAATTTGCACCACTTCCTCTCAACAGTATCCAGTTAATATATAATTTGCGCTTGGAGCGATTTCGGGAAACAATGGAAAACCGAGATCAGGCTGGCCGGAGCTGGGAATCGAATACTCACCCCGAAAGCAAATCTAAGGCCGGTATTCCTAAACAAAAAGTTAGGGTCTACATAAGCGCTACCATCTCAGGCGCCAGAAAAGCAACGACAGAGACCTTACTCGCTGAGCGTATTCCTAGACGTGTTTGCGCCGTGTCCCAAGACGGTGTCAGGTAAGTCACTGCTTATTATTCGCCGGCCCGCGCCAGGCTAGAAACAAATGAAGGCATGATGAGCGCTGCCGATTTACCATGGCTATAACAAGAACACGTTAAACTTTGTACTTTTGAAACGTATTATTTAGCATTTGAATTTGTTTACAAAATAATTACAGTAACAATGAGATAAAAATCACGGATTATAACGGTCACAATTAAAATATTCAATAACTATTTCTTGTTAAAAGTTAAAACAGTAGGTACAGTAGCCACGCGATCGCAGTGTTTCCGTTCATATTTTTATGCTGATTATGACCTGAAATGTTACATTAGCATATTATTCGGACACGTGGAATTATATTCAGAACAAAATTTGCAATCACTCTTAAAATATAATATATTATTACGCCGCAACTAGATACTAAAAACTAAGGTATTGTCACGGTAACAGTGGCACATAAATTAGGTCTCTCATCGCCTCTAACGCACTAAACCGACAAGTTTTTTTTCTTTTGTCACAGGCTATTTCTTGATCATACTTCAAGCAATGGCTCTATCATTTCATTGAACACATATCTCTAGCAAAGTGAAATTCATGCTTCAGTCGAAACTTTGTTTGTATCCAGTAATTTCATTTTGAAACAGTCTCTAATAACCTAGGTGTCGACGATACGAAAAGCTCACTTACCTTACCATTTGTTTTTGAAATATATGAAATAAAAAGGTGTTTTTGAAAATTTTTGAAGGCTTCAGAATAACACTGATACAGCGCGCGAGCGGTTTTAAAATATGTTGCCTGTCAACTGTCAACGTCTGAAATGTGCTTTTATTTTACAATATGTTGATAGTAAATATATCGCATATGTATAGTTGTTTCTAAAAAAACATGTTTTTTTTGTGATGCAAAATGTTTAATAATTAATCCAAATTTTTTGCATGATTAGGGCAATGTGGACAAATTAGAATGCCTATATTAATAATGTTTACACTGCGTTATTGTTATTTTATATGCATCAAAATGAAAAGCGAAGATGCATTAGTAAATTTTAATCGAGTATAACATGTTGTTATGAGCGTTAAAAATTATCCCGGAAAATTAATTGTTTAAACTTGTGTCATTTTAATATCTAAAAAACGCAAAATAAGATATGTGCATCTGAACGTGACGACAAATTTTTATCGTTCTAGACACAATATTTCTTATTTTAATGTTAGCAAAAAAAAGTAAAAAATTTCTCACAGAACATAAAACATTCAAAAAAATTTTTACATGTTTTGTATGTTATTTACAGCGAAAACCAGTTAGTTAGTACTCTTTACAAAAAGTTGATTATAACATCGTAACGGTCGAATATCTCGTTATTTTAATGTGTAGAAACGATATTTCCTAAAATTAAAGTAATCCCACTACCACTAATAATATTCTGTGTAATTTAAAACAAATAAAAAAAAAAGCTTCGGATCGGCGGGGATTTGAACCCGAATAAACTGCTTACCGACCGCGCGCCTAGCCACCTGAGCCAACTGCGCTGGTATCAAACTGCGGATAAATTTTATACTAAAGCCTTTATTTAGCAAACTGTCTGCAATATATTAATTTTCTTATTTATTAATTGTTTTAAGTTTTTTAAGAGCTTGTAGCTTATCACTTAACATTCTCGCCATCTTAAAGTTTTATGTTAAGTACCATTTTCTTGTGTTTGCCGACTCTCGTATTGTTAAATACGATTTTCGGCAGGCAAGCGGTAATATACGGTTTACTCGTTTGTACAGGAATAATGTACTACCATCTCGCGACACAGAAGCGCAATGGCTGTGTCCTATCTCGCAACCGTATTCCTAAACGTTCTAAAGGTATCGGATAAGTCACGGATTATTATTTGCCGTCCCGTGTTCGGTTATAAATAAATGAAGGCGACGCTGGGCAGTGCTTTTTTTATAAAACAAGTAGCAGGGACTTTCAACAGCTATATTACAAAAATACGTTGATTTTTTTACATTTAAAACGTAATGTATTGAATTTTAAATTGTTTTAAACTAGAATAAATATAGATTAAAATATATGTTATATATCTTTCAAAACTTAAGTATTAAAAATAAAGTTACAATCTCTTGTGCAAAGTAAAAAATAGTATGTTATTTTTTTTTATAAATTGGTATCTACGTGGACGTCTTTTGCGCGTTCGAGACCTACAAATGCGGAAACTGAAGTTCGAGAAAGCATGCACACCACTCATTGCCCTAGCCTCTAGCTGTAATTTTGACGATAAAGGTGAGTTGTATACATCTACACCCTATAGAAGATTCTGTAGCAAGATTTCAATGCTCGAAAAGCACCACTAAAACACCCATTTTTTTCATTTTGGCCGCTTCACAATATGCTTTAATGATTACTGTTGAACCAGAAATCGGTATATACATGTATAGTAATCTTTGAATAATATTCCTAAGCAGACATCACTCATGTGCGTTGAGCAGTTTTCGAATAATCTGGTATCGCCCGAATCTCGGCGCACCTCTCGGAGGCATTGGAAAACGGCTACCACAATTACGTGCACACGTATGCAGGACCTCGAAGGTTTTTCTTCTTTTTCTTTAAGTCTACTTTCCATTGTCCGTTTGTGTATTTCTGAATTTCTCCTCCACATTAAAAAATCGAACATACGGAGCTAATGTAATCAAACTTGATAAAAATATAGTGCAGTAGACAAAGTTGATTAGACTTATATGTACTTAGTTCATATTTTCATAATGGCGGTCATTTAAAACGTTTTTTCTTCATGAGATAAACAAAAATAATTTTTTGAAGAGAGACGTTGTTTACATTAGCCTATCGAAATGCTGGTAATGTGAGTATCTTAAGTTTTCTTGATCACATGAGTTATCTACACTAACCATGCATCTGGAAATCTCCAAACTCGGTACATGTGTTTGATATTAAGGTATTTTTAATATATCATTTTCAGTTTTTAACACAGGGTGATTCGGCCATATTTTTATTAGTCTACGCGTGGAGAAATTTATGATGAGGTAAGTTGAAAATGTAATTTCAATGATTATGTGAAATGGGTAATAGTTTAAAATTGACTTAATATTTTTTCCTCCTTTGATAAAATAGGCTATTTGGTCTTTAATTGTTTCAGCACTTGTTATAATGCTTTATATTTTAAGAAATAAATTTTTGTAGTTATTTTCTGGTTAATATTACTACCACAATAATTCACTTTGTAGAAAAATTTTAGGACATATTTTGGACATGTATTTCATAAGCTATAGCCTCATTAAAATAAAAAAAAATATCCCGCACAACTTACAAGGAAATTGTGTATTAAATGTAATTTGACGTTTCAACGTTAATAATACTAAACATACTCTATTTCCGAAGATTTGATGTCATGAATTATTATTTTCTCCTATAACATCTGCGCCGACTCTAAGAAAATGTTAAATTAAAAACTTAATTTTTCCAATTTTGTTTTAATTAGTTCAAATTGTTGTAGGTTCACTATGTTAGAAGATAGAATCACATGAAGAAACAAATAAATATTTTATAACATTTACATCTACATGATCAATGTGAAATTTTTTGGTTTATTTGCAACAAATTAAGGAAAGTAGTCTTATTAGTTAAGCTTGTACTTTCTCGATACATGCACATACCATTCGCAGATTAGTGTACAAGTTTATTTACTTTAAAAATAAAACTGTAATTTTTAAATGTGATAACTTACCTTGAGATTTTCCTTACAAAACACCGAAAAAAACTATTAAGTTAAGAACAACATTTGCACGTCTATTAAATGTTCTCTCGTCTCTATGCACAAGTCACAGAACTAGCGAGCAGATTTTCTGTCGTACAAACGATTTTTTGAATTAGACTTTTACAAATCTGTAAATTTTATTCATATATTTAACTAAATTTTTAATTACAATGGCACGAGAATGGAGATATTTTTACAAATTATTTATAGCATGCTAGCTGTTTTCGAAACGTCCCGTTACAGATTTTTGATTTTTTTTTTTTCGTAGGTGAATATATCGTGAACACATTTAATTATTTCTGAAACTTTTATTTAACATGACGTAACGCAGATTAAATACGAGTTATTTAAGGATAAAAATATAAACGACACTCGTTTTATTTTGCTTGTAAAAATTTTATTTCGGAAATTAATTAAAAAAATATTGGAATGTTTGTAAATAAAAACATAGTCAGAACTTCTGAATATTAATTAAACGTATCGTATTTTACAAAAATTTGTTTAAATCAACAGTATATAACAGTTTGTAACAATTGTAATTGCATATTTTCTAAGTAGGCCGGTTTACAAAAGGTGCCTATTGTTCGTACGTCCATTATTCATTTTATTTGTAAGCATTTAAAGAACAAAAAAAGTCAAGTCATTATATTCCATACTCTAGACGTCATATTCCTACATGTTGACTACAATTCACAGGAGGAAAAATTTCTATTCATTAATGGTCCATTATACATTTATCTTATTTTTATATTTTTGAGTCAGTTTAATGCTTAGAAACTATATTTATGGAAATAAACATTAATTTCAATTTTACCTTATTGTGATACATAATATATAAAAAAGTAAAAAAAAAAAAATTGGAGTGACCGGGATTCGAACCCAAATAAATGTGTTACCGGGCCGACACATTAGCGCCTGTGCCACTCAATAATTTGGGTAAGAATTACCAATAAAATATAGATTTACTGCAAAGCTTTTAAAACAACAAATATGTTGATTTTGGATTATTTGGGCTTTTAAAATGCTAGTGAGTTATTATTTAGTATTCCTGCTGTCACAAAGTTTCATTTTCTGTATTATTAGAATGTTTTTGTTTTCTCTTTTTATTATTAAAAGCGATATTCGTCCAGCAAGCGGTAAAATACATTGTAACGTACGTAGCCGTCTGTAGAGCTAAGCGTACTGCGCATGCGTAGTTATATTAGGACAAGGAAAAGTCACAGATCAGTCCTGAATAGGCAATGACCTTACCCTAAACCCTTATACAAACGTTTAGGAATACCGATAAGGTCTAGGCATGACATATGCTGCACCTAAACCCTTATACAAACGTTTAGGAATACCGGCCTTAAGATGTTACCGTTACTGTACCTCGTTCGGTGGATGTGACAAACAACACACGAAAGAATACAACCTAAACACCATGTTAACGTCTCAGGATACAGTAAATTATATATTAACTGGATGCTGTTGAGAGGAAGTGGTGCAAATAGGATTTGATTTAAAATTTAAAAAAATGGAGAGGTCCATTTAGAAAATATTAAAAAGAAACGCCGATCAAACCTTTAAAGCGTAAGGACGTGTGTGGTCCTGGAATTGGCCTCCGCGAAAATTAATTTTTGATGTGCGAAATTGCGTTATTTAATTAGTTTACTTGTATAAATTTCGGATATACCACAGCACGTAAATAAGTTTTACTATTTCTTTATGACTAAGAAAATGGGACGGGGGTAATGTTGGTTGTAATTCCTAACCCTCTCTTCTCCCTTTAGCAGCGACTATGGTTGAGAAGTGTACGAATGGCTTTCTTAAATTTTGAAGGTCTATAATTTGATTTCATTAAATGTGGAATGAGTGTAAGAAACAACAAGTCAAACAATTTTTTTCTTTGTTTTGTTATACTCGCGCTGTTTGTACGGTTGTTTAATGTTATTTCCTTAAAATTCGTAGCCCGCCTGCAGAAGGTCAAGGGACGGTGTAAACAGCTGCTGTACTGCAGCACTAGGGAAACAGTTGCGACGCGCGCACCTCGCGGCAGACGCTGGAACTACCAGCACGGACCGGCTGGCCGCGGAGGGGTGGGTGGATGGTGGGGAGCGCGGTAGGGGAGTGCGGCCAGCTATACCCGCCGCCGAGCTGGCGCAGTTTGAAAAGTCTGCCCGGCTGGTGCGTGTGACGTTCCTGGCAGCGCGCGCACTGTGCGATACGCAGCTGTGTGTGCCTTGCATACGAGCTGTCGGGACATCCGTGCTGTCGGAGCGTGCGCACAGTTTGAAGGTCGTTATTCAGCAACACAGGTGTTCGCGGTATTTGTTTACCTCCGTGAAGACCCCCGGCTCGTGTGAAGTGGGATAGGGCACAGCAGTGCCTGGTGCGGGAAGGTAGGACGAGAGCTCGTCAACGAGAGAGCCGTGATTGATTTTGTGCGGCGGTCTGCGGGCCGAGCAGCAAGCAAGCAGGTGACCGTCGCAACCTGCCGCGCTCGCGTAACGGTTGATCCTCGGCGGCGGCCGTCGTCGTCGGGGAAGTGGGTCATGCGAGCCGCGGCCAGTGGGGCAGCGTCGCCCGCGCCGCTCTGAGGGCTGCGATGGGCGCGAACATGGGCAAGAACTCTTCGCTGCTGGACGCGCTGCCCTCGGCGCAGGGCACGCTGCACGTCGTGATGCTGGGTCTGGACAGCGCGGGCAAGACGACGGCCCTCTACCGCCTCAAGTTCGACCAGTACCTCAACACCGTGCCGACGATAGGCTTCAACTGCGAGAAGGTGAAGGGCGCGCTGGGTAGGGCGAAGGGCGTGAACTTCCTGGTGTGGGACGTGGGCGGGCAGGAGAAGCTGCGACCGCTCTGGAAGAGCTACACTCGTTGCACGGACGGCATCGTGTTCGTGCTGGACAGCGTGGACGCGGAACGCATGGAGGAGGCGAAGATGGAGCTGGCGCGCACGGCCAAGTCTCCCGACAATGCCGGGGTTCCCATCCTGGTGCTGGCCAACAAACAGGACCTGCCAGGCGCCAGGGAGCCCCGCGAGCTGGAGAAGCTGCTGGGTTTGGCGGAGCTCGGCGCCGGCACAACGCATATGTGGCACGTGCAGCCCGCGTGTGCCATCACCGGGGACGGCCTGCACGAGGGCCTCGAGGCACTCTACGAGATGATCCTCAAGAGGAGGAAGCTCGCCAAGCAGTGCAAGTCCAAGAAGAGGTAGTCACCCGCCCGCCTCTTCCACTGTAAGACTGCCCCGCGCCTGTGTACGACCGCGAGCTGCTGCACCCCGCCATTGTCTCCTCCTAGAGTGTAGCTAGACAACAACCTGCTTCCACCCTGATGCACCCTATCTTATCACCACTCCGCTGGGCATCGAACTAACGACCTCCAGTCGCCCTGCGCCCATACCCCGCGCCAGTATTGCCAACTGTAAGAGTATTTACAGCAATAACCATTTCTAATAACAATTGCTACATTTTTAATTGAAGAAAATTGATTACGCTATTTATCATAAGTAATCACTAGTATGTGACACAGCTTACTTGTAAAGTAAATTTTATCGCGAGGGAATGATAAAAATAACCAAATTTTCCTCTTGCAATACGCCATAAAATAGTTATTTTCGCCAATCAAACCGTTATTTGGAATAATCAGATTTGCTTGAATTCAAACTGAGTTGGCAACACTGGCTGCCACCTGACGTTTGGTATCTGTGGCGACAATCTCACAACTTGCAGTATGTTAACCGTCTATATTTACCGCAGATTAAACCGGCTTGATACCCATTCAATTGACCTGTTATTCAAGTCAAGTAATTTACAATATTTCAGTTCTTTGGAGATCACTTTCAGCGAGCATGTTTAAATTAAGCACTGCTCCACTCAACTGATCACTTGCTTATTGTAGACGTGTTTTATCGTGGTCGTGTTGGCTACGTGATCAAACGCACTACACTTCCAGGTTCGTAAGATACTAATTTTTTTGACAAGATAGTCCGGTAACATTTCCCGTGAAATGTGTTCCTCAACTAGTTCATTTCATCTCGGTAAAATTGTAATCCTCATAGTTTGACAGTTACATATCTTGGCTTTCATGTAACCACTAGGCTCGTTACTGGATTTAATCGAAAACCCACTAAGGTAAGCGTAATGCATCGCAGCTCAATTAGGGTGCAGCAGTCTTGCCCAATGGTCGCAGCAGGTTAGATAAATGAAATAGCTTATAAATATTGTATATATGTATTAAGTTACTGTACTGATCTGTTGATTCTTCTCTTTTTTCTGTTAATTGTCGTCCGCCCTTCTTGTCTGAGTCACTGCAGTGTTTTGTTTATTAGTATTACAGGACTGCCTAAGACAGCAATGGCATGCCAATGAATGTTTGCGTGCGGCGGTGTACGAAAGTAAAGTTTTCTAGTCCAGTATCTGTTTATTATTTTTAGTACAAAAATGGAATGTGTTGGAGCATCTAAGCACAAATTTCTTAGTGCGTTATACTAGTCATGGACTGGAGCACTGAACAGTTGCCACACAATAATATAGAAGTGTACATTGTGAAATGTTTGTACCACTGTACACGAGTTGAGACGGCTCGTAAATAAGTTACATGGTACCCCAAGTGTAATCAGAATGCCATTGCCGGCAGCGATTCTCAAGACGAATATGTCCTACGCGTGAATGAACGGAAGACGATTATACAAATTAATCTTCTACAGCAAATATAGCAGTTTTACTTGCACAATTTTGGTACATTCATTTAGGCATGTTTACTATTTTATTTCAGCCATGAAAAATAAATAATCCATGCATCTGCCTGTACGCTGATGTGTTAATGTAGAAGTTTACTTTAATATGTATAATTTAATTTTTATAATGACCGCCGTTTTATAAAGGCGTGTTCTTTCGTTGTGCAAAGCTAATACATATAAATTGTATCTAAGTTAACACAGGGCGTGTTTAAATTTTGTTCAAAAGACCAAGCCAGCTGCTAGGGATATGAGAATTTCGCGGGTTCAGTGACTTGGGTTAGACTCAACCGTTGTTTGTGGCCTTGTTTTCTTCCACGCTTATTTACTCAAGAGTCTTCGAGCCGTCCAGTTAGTTACAATTAACTGCGACCCAGTTTACGAAATTGACTCAAGTAATACACATGGGCGTCGTTCTACCATGTATTTTATTTTGCCGGGCATACACAAGTTTTTACATTTAAAACGAACTGTTACTTTGATTATGAATTACACCATGATTGTATAGTAAACTACACCATGAACATAATATTAAGTTGTAATGGATACCCAAAGTTACAGATTGTTCATAAGGCTGAGGCAAAGTAGGCAAATTTCTGTTTTGGGGGCTAGGAATGTGATAACAGTTTCCATATTGTGTGTGATAATTTTAGTCAATGATGTGCACAAGCCCAGTCATGATTACTGGAACTAGAACGAAGGCACAGTTTCTTTATTGCAAAATGTCTTGTGTGGAGAAGATAATTAAAATGGCCACATTGAATTTCTAAATGCCCTTTTCTCTCCTTACTATTATGCTAACGACGTCCACGAGTCTAGCTTGTCAGACGAACCCACGAAATCTTTCCATTCTTACCATTTACTGTTTTCGCTTTGAACAAATACTCACATTGGTCTGATCTGAAGTGTAAAACAAATTAAACACATCGCAATGGTTTCGAAGGATATCACCTTACGTAAGTCCTTAAAGCGGAGAAGTACGTCTTTTTGAACTTGGCTACGCTAGACTCGGCTTGTAAACAAAAATGGCCGCAAGTAGAGCGCAAACGTGCAGCTATATAAGTAATGTCACGTTTGGGAACACTGTTTAGCTCTCACTTTCTGTCTTTCTTCTCCAGGAACAGCAACCATTGTTCTAATGTGCAGACCTCTGCGAGTGCTTGAATATCTCGAGAAAATTGAGACAAGGATCATTTTAGCATAACCGTATCTCTCGTGTAGTAAATTGTGAGGCATAAATTTTACCATTATAGAGAATGACAATGTCCACCAGGAATACTTCCAATAAATTAAGTTTAACGTGTAATCAAAAATTGGCATTATTTGCCAACTATGAAAAACGACTGAAGACAATATTAGAATAGAAATCTATATTTTGATGCTTTAGGTGTGGTTTGTGGTGAACTGGCATTGAAACGAACATTGGGTAAGCCCAGACTTGTAATGGTCGTGTTTTTGTTGTTAGCACTTTTATGGAAGTGTGTATTTCATATGGCTTCTACGAATGCTTGATATTGTGAGTGTTATTTATAAGATAACGACTGCATACAGACAATATGAGTAGCAGTGTTATGCCAGCTTGATACGGTTTCTGTTACAGTGCACGTTGTAATTGTAAGTGAATAAGTTAGTGTAAGTTGTGTAACTGTATCGTAAAAGACTGACTTGATATGATAACTTGAATGAATGAAGTAAGATTTTCTGGATGGCAGTGTTCAGACAAGATAGGCGCAATTGTTAGTTTGTTTGTTGTAGATAAGTTAGCTAATATTTTTGTTACCTCTAAGTACACACATGGCGGTAGATAGATAGTTTTGTGATCTAGGCTTAGCCTTCCAATGTATCCAATAGCTTTTCATGCATCTTTGACAAACTCTCGGCTACTGTCAAAATGAGTAATTTGTAAAAATATATTTTTTTTATCTTATTTTCGGTTACGGTATTGGGACAATTCTTTTGGGCCTTGTAGGGGTTTCGATTCGCTGTTTTTTGTGACATATACCAATTTGCTACACTAAAACGATATTTTTTTTTGTAATTAAGTTTTGATTGCCTACTCCACTGGCTGCAAATTTACCGCAAACCTTTCACGTTACTTTATCATTCAAAATAATCACGAGAATTTGTGATTATTGAGTAAACAATACGTTTTACGATCGTAACTGCTGTTTTGTTTTGTAAGTCAAACATAACGTTATTTACGCGTATCGTTACTAAGTTAACCATTTTCCTCTAAAACATTACAGCAGCGGCAACTTTTTTTTAAATAAATGTAATTATTAATAAAAAGCCCCGTACTCCTTTAACTGCTTAATTTAAATGTAACGTTTTATTTTTTTGAGAAATACGTTCTTTAGATTGAAGTTTACAACTGTTTGGATAACATTTCGAATTGTTAAGAATCGTTTAGACTATCGCTAATTAAGTTACTAAATTACCAATTTGAAACGGTGATTAGATTATAGAGGAAGGCTTTAAGGCCATGCCATGCTCTCTAGTTTATAAACTTTTAGCGATATTAATTTTTTACACTTAAACGAAAGCAGATATCAATAATCTGAGGCAGTTTTCTTTAAAATCGTCTTCTCCATGTTGGGTGATATTTTCAAGGCAGCAAATACTATGATTTTAGCTAGTTAAGTAGCTAACGAAATTATGGTTAGTTAACGTTTTAGTCGAAACCGTATAATTTATTGCTTTGAAAAAATTAGCTTTCACGGAAAATACAATTTTAAACAAAACTGCCCGACAGATTTTTGATATCTGCTCTCGTCTAACCTTTAAAAAATTAATAACCGCAAAACAATAGTAACTAAAGAGCATGGCCTTAAACTGTATTTATTTAAAGATGTTATTTGCTGTTTTGTATATTTTCAAGGTCACTGTTGAAGTGATATTCCTGGGAAACGTTTTCTGAATTAAACACCGCTTATTGGATTAAGCGTCGTGTGCCTGTTTTTATGACTTGTTTCTCAGATCAACCCGTTACTATTTTACATTATTAAAGATGATGCAAATGCTAGTAACATAACCCATATTTTCTTTTTTAGCCAGATATTAAACGCCCTGCTGGGCTGGGGAGTACGGACGTGGAAACTCCGTACCCAAATTTTGCAAATCGTTTTTAAAATGGAGGCCATTTAAATAAAACCAAAGTCCTTCCCTCAGCACTGAATACAGATCCAATCAAAGGAATCAACTAAACTCAATAGTTGTCAGAAATTTTAATTCTTTTATCAGGGCAGTTAAAAATATTACTTAATCGGGAGAAATTAATTTTAATGACTGTGACGTGCAGTACGTAACTGCATAACGTTTTACCAACACCATATACGATAAACTGATAGGATTCGTAGTAGAAATTGTAGAATTCCGAATAATCTCCAAGAGTCCCTGGAACAGAATTGGGGTTTCATATGTCTTACAAGCAACGTTAATTTCTGTTTCGGGTTAACATTAACCTCTTTCGAAACGCGGTTTTGGAAAGACCTCGTCGATGAGAATAGTAGTCGCCTAGAATGAAGCTATGCTTTGTTACCAAGTTTTCGAAATTACTTAATAGTAATGTCTTATTCATAATCTACCGGTACATAGGAAAGTAAGGGCTGTGGTGGTCGAGGGGTCAGATCTCTCGCTTCCCACCAAGACGATTCGGGTTCGATTCCCGCTGACCAAAATCTCTCTCTTCACAGCGAAATCGTTTAAAATTGATTTCATGTTGCTCAAGGCATTATTAATATCCAGTTTTTTTTGGTTGCCACAAAAACATGTGCTTTAGGGAAATCAATTCAAATAAAATAATTTCTAAAAATTTTAAAACACATCAAACTACTCTAAATCTGTAAATAAATTACATGTATAACGTGAGACAAATTTAAAAACAAAATCCGCGGCAAAAGCCAATGTCCTTACTCCTTACCTAACGAGTAGTTTAGAAAGAAAGGATGACGCATGTAAGATCTGATGTGCGGACCGCTTGCTGGTAGGCGGCGCTCGCCCAAGGTCGTTTCCTTTAGTTGGCGAGGCAAGTCACATTTATCCGGCCACTGTTGGGTAACAGCATTGTCGGCAGCATCCGTCCTCCTCTGTGCAACACGGTGACGTCACACGCGACCTGTCGTTTAACGGTGCACCCACGCGCATCTTTAAAGGCCCTTTCACATGATCAAACTTTTCTTCAATTTTCTTTCAAATTTGTTGAATACCTCGTGACGCCATGCTGACGTCATAACAGCGGCCATTTTATCTTTCAATTTATTGAATGTCCTGTCCTGACTTTCTTCAAAGATTTTCGTTTCGAACATGTTTGAGATTTTCTTGATTCAAAATTTGTAAGAACAGAGAAAAGGTTTCTCTGACAATATTAATTCAAATACCAAATTAATTGAGTTCTGCATTTTAAGTGAATAAGCATGAAAACGAGTATTATTTCTTTAAAATAAAATAAACATACACAATAACAAATGTTGAACTGGTTTAAATTAATATTTTAGTGTTGTGCAAGATGAGTAGATAAGTTTAAAACAGCTACACTATTTAATTTGCGCTTCATTTAAGTAGGCCCTTCAGTGTTTATTGAATCAAATTTCGGTTATAGAATCTGTGTGAAGTTATATATCAATTCAAGAAACTGAATTCAATAAATATTTCCTCGTGTGAATGAGCCTTTCTGCACGATGCTGGAAGGTTTTTTGTATAGTTCACATTTCATTGGCCGGGTCAGGGAGTTAAAAAAAAGGAGGGGGGTGTAGGCCAGGACACTCGTCTACCACAAATGCACCCCGCCCGGGTTCGATTCCTGGTGGAGTCGGGTCGACCTAGATTTTCGAATGTAGGAATCGTGCCGGTCGATGCCTCGGTCGGCGGGTTTTCTCGGGGATTTTCCATTTTCCTAGCTACTTAATTCCGGCGCTGCTCCTTGACTATATAGTAACTAACACCTTATCACCAAAGCTTGGTCGGTTAAGTAAGTGTTCGTTATTTACAAGTTGTATAAAACGTGAAAACATTTCGATGCCGGATGGGCCGAAAGTTTGTGGTCACAGAACATCTTCGACTAACTACACCTTGGTGGGAAAAATATCGCGGTGTTTCTTATAGTCCTTGAGCCTGTGTATGGCTTCGTAACGCGATACTGCCGTAACTAACTTAGCTGAGAGATCTAGCGTACAAAAACGTGCATTTTTTTCTCCTTCCACCACAAAAATATTAGCCAGTAGAGTCGTTAGTTTACCTTACGAAGTCGTTGGCCTGCACATTTACTTCAAGGTACCGTTGCCAAGCCAAGAGCCAATTTCGTTAAATATAAAATATTAACTTACTTGATATTATGCAACAACACTAAATAGTGTCGATAATGTAAGAAAGTGTTGTTGTAGATAATATTTAAAGAAATAATATTATTCTGAAGTAAATTTTCAGGTTGGTGTTACTTACCGTGTAAGTTCCTTTACGGAAAATTGAAAATACATTTTCGGAGTACATTTTCGCGAGCTATCGCCGTGTGAAATTAACACACTCCGTTCTGAATCAGCCTGTATTTTTATGTCAGTGCTTGTTTCGCGCTACTCTCGCTAGATGATGTGCGAGTGGTCGACGTGTGTGTTGAGCCGTATAACTGGAGTTTTTTTGTCAGTAGGAAAGGCCGTGAGGGGGCGGGTGGTGGAAGGGTCGCGCGAGCGCACCTTGCAACACATCAGGCGACAACCTCGCATCTCCGATTACGGGAAGACCAGCGCGCGGGCTGTGCGGCCTGGGCGTCGCCAGCATAGAACAGCCACACACACAGAAGACCACCACCCAGGCACGGGTCCCCACCACCGAGTCCAGGGACACTTCGGCTCTCTTCCTCAGTGTTGCAAGGCCAACCATCGGGCATTGCACACTAATTCACATACACAGTGAAAACCTCAACGAAAAATGAACACGATCTTGTTACTAAATGCCATGCTGACAACTTGATGTCAACATTTAGCGGAAAGTGAAACGTCAAATGAGATAGATTTTATTGTTTATTATGACAAATGATAATTATTTCTCATTAAAACCTGAACTTTGTCCTAACAAAATTATTTTAAAATGTGCTCATTTTATCTCGAATCTCGTATTTAAGTTTTTCGTTCAAACTGTGAATGACAAATGTTCCATACTTCAACCTGTACATATGCAAATGTCTGGCGTTGTGGCTGCACATATGTTGTGACTCCAGCCGTTTACACAATGAAGTCCCTGTGTTCGTGTCGTCGATCTCATGGGTTCGGAATTCCTGCGGTTGTTTTCGCTGTCGAGACCTAGTAATGCACGGGCTGTAAGGTCGACTGTAGTTCACCATCCACCTTGCCGCATCACCTCTAAATGCAATACGCTCACTGGCGTCCAATATTCACATCGGCGACTCGCCAGAACATACGTTCAAGGCCAAACAAAGGGTTCCCATCATCGCTGTATTTGCGTATACTATTACTTTAGTTTAAATCCTTTACATGGAGCATATATTGAAAACCGCGGCATGGATGTTTTTAATATCATTTTTGCTTTACAATATAATTTTTTCAAAGTAAAAAAATTATATTATTTTGCCTAGTTATCGACTTGAATAAAATTTATCCGACTACGTTTTAAGTTACATTATATTTCATTTAACAGCTACGACTGATTCTGGAAATGGCTCATTTTAGCCGTCATTCTCCTAGAACAAAGAATGGTAAGGAAACTTGTCCAAACACGTGTAACGATTCAGTGATTTTAAAAATAGCACAGTGTAGACATAATTCATGGGTTTTTGAATGAACTAAGTTTTTTAAATCACCCCTGCACAAGCTAACTAACCAAACGGTACTCGTAATGCGGCTAGATTTTGTACATTTAATGTTCTTGGTGTTTGGGATTCACAGCGTGCAAGTTCGCAGACTTTGCAAGTGCAACCTACTCTGAACTGAGCTATTCTGGCGTAAGTAACTGCGGTACCGAGCTACTGATAATGCATTCTCGGCGAAGGGGAATTTCCGTTGTTTCCTGGCACGACGCGCCGTCTTCCACGACTTCCGGGCGGCTGAGGATCGGATGGCGGGCGTATTCACACAAGTGCCGCGAAAGCGTGCGAACATTGCGAAAATATCCCTGGCCGTGCATTGCACTCGCCTGAAGATGCATGTTTGTTCTCATAAGAACAAAGTAAGCGTATATCTGTGCGTTTCCGACAGCTCACTTGTTGCGCTAGGGTAGGCTGTCTCAGTCACGTGATCAGGTTTTGTCCAATCCCCAGACTTCAGTGAACCTCTCTAATGGTATTCAGTGGCGGGAACAAAAAACGCATAGGCCTACGTACTTCATGCCTGTTTTATATTTTGCATAATGAAACGCCCACAGCACATGGCTTACGCGTTATTTTGTTATAAACATATACTATTATTTTAGTGCTTTACAAACACATTACGTTCAGTTTCACTTCGTTGATGTTTTGGTTATGTCTATTGTTTACATTTTTAACGCGAAATGGCGACTTTTTAAGAATGTAGAATGATTTTGTCGGTGCCAGGCGAACTGTGAGAACACCACCATTCGAGGAACATGTCCTGGAGCGTGTGGCCGGACACCCATCAATCAACACTCGTAACTGAAAATCCTCACTTCAGTGAAACAGGGTTGCCGTGCGACGAAGCAGTGTTTACATCTGTTGCTTCCTGGACAACTTTTCGTCAGTCCTTGCAGCTACCGTCCAGACCTGATCCTGCATCGACCCGAGGTGAGGATGGCAGCTGCAAAGATTGCCGAAACATTGTCCAAGAGGCAACATAGACGCGGCTTAACCCCAGAAGCTAAGAAAAGGAAATATATACATATATATAGTTTATTAATTACATTTATCCTTTGGCTGACCTACCCTGCCCTCGTTAACTTTCGAACATGCAGTTTGTCCTGGTAGATAAATAGCGTATGGGTATGGTATCCGAAGCCAGGGAATCTCGCCCTGCGAGCAGATAGGCTATCTGACTGGATGCCGAACCATGATGAATCGAATGAAATGAGTGAGTGAGAGATTTTGGTCAGCACTCAACGTCGACGTCTTTAAGCGCTGGTGAGGGGTGACATGATGTGATTGGAGCAGCGCCGGAATGAAGGGACGAGAGATCCCCGAGAAAACCCTCCGACCATCGGCATCGTCCGGCGCGATTCCCACACGCGAAAATCCGGGGACCGACCGTCCCCACCGGGAACCGACCCCGGAATGCCTTGCTGGGAGACAAATGGTCTGACCATTCGGCTACCGTGGACCCTGGCAGTGGCGGTGGAAGGTATTTTTTGTAAAGGGGAAGGTGGACAAGATCCTTGACAGAAATTTATTTCTGAGTTTTTTCTATAACGACTTATATTAAAGCGAGGGGTCCGAGGTCCTCCCCCGGGAAAATTGGGATTTTTGTGTGCAAATTAGTGTTATTTTAGTTGTTTTCTAATCTAAATATTGAATATACTTCTGGCAGAAATTGTAATATATTTAAATATTAAAACTTAGGGTGGTTACAAATGCCTCTTTCCACAACCACTAGCCCCTGGAATAAAATGATGCCTACGATGGAGAAGAGACGGATTGCGAAGGTCTGGGAAAACAGAAGTACCCCGAGAAAACCCGGCGACCAATAGCAACGTCCGCCACGTTTTCCTCGCGCGTTATATCAGGTGAGGAGCGTGCCGAGAATCTAACCCGGGCCGGCTCTAAGCACTGCGCCAACTGCAGAAACACACGCAACTGCACTTGCTCTGCCGTGACACAGTAATGTCAAAACCACCGCACTTAAGTTGTGTTTCGTATGTTTGTCGTGAGCCACATGATATTCGCCGCCACCTTGTTAGGTTGTAATTTGAATGACCTCGTCCGTGTTTCTTTGCACTCGCTTGCTCACGCCTGATGTGTTGGGTAACTGTCTCTGGCTGAAAGTGGAGACGAGCGTGGGCGGTCGTGGTGTTGACTCTGGCGTGTGTCTGCGATTGCTCATGTGCGGTCAACTGCTGAAAACACGAGGCAGGTAAATACACGCAGTTACGCCGGTAACCGAGGCCCAGTTTATTTTAGTAACTCACATTCAGCGTGGCTTAGGTTGGTAGGCAGTAGGATTTAAACGTAACGTTTCATCGACAGCGAGGTTATTAAATTTATACTTTACAACTCGTGTAGAATTTTATATGTACGAATTATATTATTATTTTCTTTGGAATTGCTAAACATTTCTTATTACAAAACATATTTGTTGAGTTGTCAATTTTTATAGTGTATGTGCGTTACCTGATGACTTTGTAACGACGAGCATAAGTAATTTAAAAATGAGACTGTAATTATTGGTTAGATGTAGTGATTATATGAGTTTATTGCAAGGCAGTGTACGCAACATGCAGTGAGGGTTTCTACAACCAAAATAAGCGAAAACCAGTGTAATTCGAACATAGTTTGCGATACCCCGCCTTAAAAAGAATCAGAAAAGGATCACGACTAGAGGCACGAGTATTTCGCGTAATCATCTGGCAGCAGCCTAAACTTCACAGACCTATATACGCTCTGGTCATAGTCGAATATCCGTTGGCTCCTATGCGTACGTGAGGTACCACGTGATATCACCACGAATTGTTTCCGTATTTATTACTGGCTGTCAGTCTTTAAAGATGTGTCAAAACTACTGTCGTATAATCAGAGAACTGACAGCAAAGTATAAGTTATTGACGTTCAACCTGATCTTGAATCAATACGCGAAATAATCGTGCCTCTAATCATGACATATGTATTAAGGTATCATCCCATCTCTCGTCTAGAGTTGTTTTAGATAACAATGGAAACTCGAAATCATAATGGCCGGACAGGGTATCGGACCCAGGTCATCCCGAGTAGGATTCCAAAGTTCAGTATTACCTAATGTATCGATTTGGCGTTATAATTCGACCCTTAACATAATTGCACTTGGTTTTTAGCGTTTCATCTAACACCGCCAAATCGAAGATCTGTCGCAAGGGAATTAAAAATAGAAATAAATTCCCCATGTTTAGATATAGTAGAATATAGCAAAAATGTCTTGTGGCAACATACCCTTGAAAACGCTACATTTTCTTGCAACGTACATTATACGATGGTAATTTTTTGACACCTCATAACTGTCTACAGACTAATCCCTGGTGTGAAATATTATACGAGCAGAATTGTGGTTGCCTCTGTCACATAGGGTAACAGTTTGACGTACAGACGATAGCCAGTAGCATAAACGAAGCTTCCGACATGCTGAGCGTACGTTGAAACATAGCAAACAATCAAATTTTCCCGCGATAAATCAACAAACATCTACACCCATGATCAGGCCACAGACTAAATAATAATACGTCCGTGAAAGACGTGGCGGCAAACTTATTCGCTTATTGGCTGCCCGAGACTTTTGATACCAGCCCCGTGTCTGTTAGGCTCCTGCGTGTTACGGTAGGCTTCCTATTGCTCTTGCTGTCGGCTAGCAAGGCAGCCGCCCTGCGCTGACTGGCCGTAAGCGTTTCTGCAGGAAGCCATTTTGTTGGCGCGTGTAACTGAGTTTGCCGTCCTACTGGCTATTTCATATCTGTATTAGTAAATATTCTGTACTCAGACTCTGGCGTATCTTTGGGTGTAACGTATGCGATGACATAAACGCCAGAATTAATACGTAGTGGATTACTAACTTAATTTTTCAATCTATACTAAAAAGTATTCAACATGTTTCGAGAAGATGGAATATCGCGAACGTTTTTTGTGCCAACACACCCTTGAAAACTCATTAGTTTCTCGCCACATGTATGGTTGAGTGATACATGTCTGACACTGTGGTAGCTGTCTGCAGACCAATAACAAGCATCAAATATTACAATAGTGGTATTCTTATTGGCCCAGTCAACTAGGGTCACAGTTCCATGACGTACAGGAAAGAATCAATGAGTTTTTGATAAGCTATACGTACGTCGAAACCTAACAAACATTCAAGTTTTCCCGCGATAAACCATCATCTCTAAACATGTTTGAATACAGATTCATTAAATTTTGACTCAAACACATAGGTTGCAAAACCTTTTTAGTTAATAGTGGAGAAATAGTTCTACCTTGTGAATTTGCAATCTTTGTCTGTAGGAGATGGTAAAAATAATTACCTATGCAGGTACCAAATCGTTTGGCGGACAGGAGGTAATATGTACTGGTTTTTTTATTTCAGGACACTACCGACCGTTCTATTTACCTAGTTTTTGAAGAGTTTTTTCGATTGAGTTTTTCAGCTCATTGGCTGTTGCCCCAGCAAGGAACGCTCTGTAACCGCGGCTAGGTAGTTTAACATTAGTTCCTCTTTTTTCGGTTTGGTATATGTCCAGATTTTTTAAAATAGTGCATAATTAAAAATAATTGTCTCGAGTAACGCGATTATGGAACATGATATAATCTCTGACGCCGAAATCCCGTAGGTACATTATTTAATTGCCGCCCAACAGATTACGCTTAGCAAATGCATCACTCTGGATGAATGTTTGCTTCAAAAGTTGGCAATTATTATTATCATCTAAGTATGTTGTTTTGTAAGTTTTCCGCACTGGTATTCAGACACGCGTAAAGTTTTTTGGAGTTTTAAGAGTTTGTTTCTGTAGCACACACAGTATTAAGGACGTGTCTGATGTACTCCGGTTGCAGGATGAAATTACGTGCACGCTTGTTTTAAATCTACCTTGTATTAATTCGTCTTAAAATTTCCTTGGCCCTGTTCATTACGTAGTTTGCTCTTTTTTTCTTCCTCAGTAAATCTCTCCGTGTTTACAGCACTCTCGGTTCCAAGTACCTAATCTGCCGAGTGTGGGTGAGATGCCCCCCTGGGACGTACATTCCTGGCCGAGGTCAATGCGTGTAGTTTAAGGATGGTAAGTTGGAATTTGAGGGGGTGAGGAGGAGGCGAAGTCTCGGCCAGCGCCAAAGTAGGGGCGGCGCAACTGCGCGCCTGGATGGCCGACGTCGCCGAAGTGCGTCAGTGCTGCTGGCAACACGGCTGCGTTCCTCGCGAGGTTTTGGCCGGCTCCCAGCTCGCCGATGCGCACACAGGTCCACCCCCGCAGCGAGGCCCCGTGCGAGAGGAGAATGCAGGCCGTTGGCCCTCCCAGCAGGCATTGTCAAACATATATGTGTATTTTACTGTATTCTCGGACACAGGTGGTGGAACCACTTGGGCAGGTTTGGGGACTTGCTGTGCGCACCACCTGGTTTGGTGGATAGCAGGCAGGGGGTCTCTTGCATCTAATATACTATTGTTACGTAGTCGAATGCCTTTTATGTACTCGGAGTCAGTGTTTACATCCCGGGTTTCACTATGTGTTTGTGCCATGGCCTGATGTTTGAATTCAGAGAATGTCACCATATTCTCAGCAGCTGCTACGCGCCAACTAACGTAGCGACCCGCAGATTTCGCGAATTCATTTGAGAATATGTTATATTCCATACTCCTGCACCTACATATTAATTTCTTTCAACATTAATAAAACCATGCAAAATCCGCGTTATTTTCTGACAGCTGACTAGACTCCAAGTGACTAATAGGCTCGTTCGACGTCTCCCGCAGGCCGATATTGTAACTTGCCGCGGAGAATGCTTACACGGTAGGGAGGCCAATATCTGTAAAGACGTAACACACGTAAATGACAACACATAAAAAAGTTCGTGGCCAATGGAATCACAGATTATGCTCTGTTATGTATAGGAAAGTGAAGTTTAGTCTGCTGCCAAACGATAACGCGAATTTTGCACGTCTCTAACCATTAGGCCACGGCTAATGAAGCTCTTCCTTGAGATTTTGAGCTAGAAGACCTGTATGGAAACATTCTCTGACTCCCGAGTTACTTAGTCAGATGTACAACTGACTACACACTTGAACAGCAGCAGCCAATAACTCAGGACTGTGTAGTCCAACCGGCTGGTCGTCGAACCTGCAAAATTTCCGAGTTTCTAGTCATACGACCGTCTTATCGGGGAATAATTGAGTAGAAGTCTTTTAACTATTTAATATCACCTGCTTGATATAATTAAGTGTGGAATATTGTAATATTGGCAAGTTGACTACTAATTTAAATTTAAACGTTGTGCACGATTTATTTAAGTTATTTTCGAATTTTTATTCTTGACCTCGAAACGACGAACACCTCTGGCCGCCCTGGAAATCTCAGACATTAAGTTTTGTGGTAGTTTAAACTTACATAGTGTATCGACCATCTTAAGTGGCGGAATTTATAAACCAAACAGGACATTAAAATAATCTCACTCACAGTGAATCGTCAATAGGAAACTTGGACCGGACGCGCCCGTGCATTACTCTCAGTACTTCAGGCCAAAAACAAGCACAGAGCTATATTGAATTCATATTGCGTGTTGCCTATTGGTGAGCATACATAAACATTGTAAATACACAGTTTGATATGATCTAACTATAGTACAACTGGGTGGCATTGTAACTACCTTGTCCACAGACTTTATTTCCAATATGCGGACTGGTCTTGAATAACTTTAAAAATAGTCTCAAATATTTTCGAACAAACAACTTCAAATAAAGGTTTAGGCAACATTGGCATTTTTATAACCACACGGATTAAACGTGCGTTTTATTTTCTCAACTTAACAAGCTGTATTTGTGTTAGTATACGTTATGCAAAAAAAAAACTATCTTAAATTTTCACGAAAAGCTTTCTTAGACGATATGAAAATTTCATTTTTTTAAGTTACAGAATATTATTCAAATGTTACACAACGGCCTGAATTAACAATATCTGTCTCCCCCACCCCAAAAAAAATATCAAGTTGAGAAATCTCTGCCGATGTCCGCCACTAGCGAAAACAAGAAGAAATCAGCCGGAATCGAATCTGGATGTCCGTGTTAGGGGAGAGAGGGATGCAAGTGGTCTGCAGTCCCCGGGAAGAAACAAGACTCGTCAGCAGTCAGAACCTTTGGCTGACGGCCAACTTTTCTGCCAACACTGCGTACCGATATCTGTATTTTGGCCAGTTCGCTGTAAACACGTACAGGATGTTTCGAATAATATCGCTGTGAGGATACTTCCACGAACCGCCAACGGACAGCATTTTTTAAACATTCGCAGTATTTTTTCCTCCGCGTGATGTTACACCAATTGAGCTATCAATAGAGACCAGAAAAACACTGGGATTATTTTTGGTATTTTTGTAACTTAAGAGTTCGCCCCACGTAGTCTGAAGAACACTGAGTAAATAATAATAATACATATAAATTACAGGTTCAATCATAGTGCACCACTCAGTCAGCAAACACTAAATTTCCTCTTGATCGTAAATTTCTTTGAAGTTAGCTTACATGTAAGTCAGTGAATTTACGAGTGATTAATAAGAACACGACGTGATTTGGGATCTGAAGTTTTTATTTGCCTATATGCGTAAGGGCATAATAATACCGGTATGTGTGTACATTGGCTTCCAGTCCGAAATTAATAGTTTTTTGCTCATTCACCGCGTTATACAACCGCTGAAATTTTGTTCAGAAGAGACCTTCATGGTCGGCAATGAATACAGCGGGGTACGAGTAGCACACGGTGTGCTGGAGTTTGATATATGGTTGAATATGGCCTTCACATGATTCACACAGTTCATTGTTTCCGCAGAACAGCTCAGTACTATCGACACACACACACTCACACACTTCAGATAAGACCTCCAACGGCAGCTCGATACTGTTTACAGTTTACCGATAACGAGGTTGCCTTTCAAGAAAATTACAAATTTTGCTACTCGTAGTGAAAGATCATTGTAACGTTAATATGCATGTTGTTCAGTCAAATAACTATTCTGCTCTTAACAGCTGGCATCCCACTTAGCATTCTACGAATATTTCTGAAGAGTTTTTTTTCTACCCTCCGTAAACGAGACCTTAGGCCGGTCACGGGAAAATTATCACTTTTACTGTCTTTGCTGTCAAGAGTAATAATAAAAAACCATATTTTATTGTAGAGTCAGGCGACAAAATTTTGAGTGCTGGGAAATCCAATCATTGTGTTTATTACTTACACTGTTATACTTATAGTAACTAGAGGCGGAAAAATACATATCAGAGCAAAAAAGTATCCATGGTTTCATAGTACTCACTTTACAGTGGAATAACCTATACTAGCATTAAAACCCAAGCTAATGCATATGAATAATAAGATTCAAGCCCATAGGGGCGAGGTTAAGTTAACTACGAAGAAAAACCTAGGGAGGGCTAGAGGAAGTGTTTTGAGTGCTAGAGGAAGTGCTATGTTATTTCTAGAGACCCGGAAATTTCGCGGGTCAACGACCAGCCAGCTGGACTACACAGTCCTGTGTACACACTTGTTCATTGGCTGCTGGCTGCAGTGAGTCGACAGTTGTACAAATGACACTGTAGCAACGGGGTTTCACGCAGGTCTGTTATTGGTTCACAATCCTCTAAGAAGAATTTCAGCTATAGTAACCCAATCGCGGAAGTAAATATCGAGTACAGGAATTTGAAATCTAACGTTTTCTCAATTGAATTCGCGAAATGTTCGGGCCTCTAGTTATTCCTCAATTTCACGTGGCTAGAAGCCGCTCGTCCTTCTAAGATCGTTTGTCGCCGGTAGCACGGATTAATCGCTGGTAAAGTTGACTGTTTCAGTTTGCTAGGATTCAATATAACCTGATACACGAAAATTTCGTGGGTTCAACTACCTGCCGGCTGAACTCCGCAGTCCTGCGTACATGTCCTCAACTACCTTTTCACTGGCTACTGTTCCAGTGAGTGGCCATTTTTCTACATATAAGGTTGCGCTGGGTTTCGTGAGTATTTTAAAGCCGGTCTGCTATTGGTTCACAGCACTCGAGGACGAGTTTCGAACACAGTGACCCAATCGCGAAAGTAACTGTTGAGTGGAAATTCTAAACGATCTAAGTGCCAAAAACATGTTTTTGAGAAAAGCAAGTGCCAAGTGCATGCGTACATATGGGACATGCAATTTTTCGACGATCATAAAAACTATTAGGAAAACATAAGAATTGACACATGGTTCATTTTGATGTACTAAATTCAATTCTGTCTCTTTTGGCACTTAGATCATTTAGAATTTCCACACTACAACTATTATGAACAGGAATTCGAAATCTAATCTTTTCGAATGAATTCGCGAAACATGTCCGTGTCTGACGTTCTTTCGTTACTGTCGTGTCTTTATCTGACTTGGCCAATGGTAACTCGGGTGCACAGCTACTGGATATTTGAGCTTCTTCTTTAAACTACTACATAACCTTATCATACGAGGAGCAAGTCCCTACGTGTTGCAAAATACGGTGGTACGTATGAAAAAATTTTGCTGTTTTTCCTCTACCTCTAGCAATGGTATATCGGAAGCGGCTAGTTCGAAGGCCAGAGTTTGGTTCGCTATCGGAATCGATCAGACAATTCGCTCCGTCAACTAAGAACGACGATTAACTATCATCCATCGAATAAAAAAAGTATCTCCCTATCTGTCAATTCTTCCGTTGTCTGGGCCTAGTGAGGTTTTCCATGTTGAGTCAACTAAGTCGCAGAATCCACTCCTGGTGGTGCCTTCCCGTCAAAGTTGTTGGGGCGTACCACTAATTCGAGAATTCGTCATTTGATCCACTAGTGGTTGAAACTCCGGTGTACACCGGTTGAGGCAATTATCGAACATTAGGTTGACTTTTTTTTCGTGCTGTCTATGAAAGGGATGAATCTGCTCATGTTAGATAAAACTATACCATGATATAAAACCGGACTGAGCAATCTGGTACCATATTTAATAATAAATATAGCGTAGTTTGTAATTAAAATACTCTTATTTGCACACTTTCATACACAAACAATTTTCTAAGCAAATAAATGTAGTCCGTTAACTTCCTTTGACCTTACATTTCATAATTGTTCAGATTATTTCAAATGCGAGACTGTCTTCGACAATTCACAAGCTGTTGTTCCAGTGCATAGGGCCTATTTACCGATTCACCGAATTTCAGTCTAGATGAATAGGTGAATACAGTAGCTCAGGGGTCTTCAACATACATGGCCCGCGGGCTACAGATGACCCCGGAGGTCTTTCTCTGGTGGCCTACCGGCCTTTTTAAAATAAAGCATGCATTAATAATTGAACATGTTTGTGAACTTTAACTGCATTTTACACTTCGTAATACCTCAATTGTTCTTAGTGGCCCGCAGGCATAGCTCAGATTGTGAATGTGGCCCACGCTGTCGTGCAGGTTGCATGAAGTGGCAGCCGGACTAAGGTTAATTCTACTACAGGTTAGAAAGAAAATACGTTTTCTTATGGGAGAGCTTGGCACAGGGAAAATTTTTGCCACTAGTTTCGCTTCGATCGCTAAGAGACCAGATAAATACAAAACCGTATTAAAATTAAATTTAATTGAACTCAGAAATTAAATTTTTAATTTAATTTTAAAGTGAAAAGAAACCAATTTCGTTTTTTAAATTATCAACTTAATAAATCTTAAAATTCAGGAAAACTCTGTGATTGGTCAGTTTGGTGCATTAGCGATACCAGCGCTCAAGTGGCAGAAATTTTCCCTGTGCCAAACTTATAACATTGATCTTTCTAACCTGTAGTAGAGTTGACCTTAGCCGGACTCAACCGAAACAGTATTTTTCGAACGTCCGGTGTACACCGGTGGATGAATCGGTGAATTCACAAATACGCGGATAGCCTCCTGGTGGTGATACAGCGTATAGTAACCACGAGTACCTCCCAGTGCCGCCAGTAACTAGCTCGCTGAGAGTGACGTCAAACATTTGCTACGGTGCCAGATACCAATGGACCGTAATTGCCGTCCTAATTAAAGTCGTTCAACAAACGTTATGGTTGTGCCGTCTGTTCTGGCCGCAAAACGAAGAGGCGAGCTTCAGCTCTACAGTTGTCGCTTAACATAATACGTTAGACATTTTTTTTTTTTTTAATTTAAGAACGCTTACGAACAAAGGTGACTTTACAGTTTTCACCATAACAGTAAGCACGGAACGAATGGTCGTTTGCACGATATCTAACCTCTGTGTTTTATTACCTACTGATTCACAACTGCTCAAAGGTACCCATGCGTATGGAGATGCTGACACAGGAAATGGTAACATTTCATTTCTTGTGCGGATACATAGAACAGCAGCCAAACACAGCAAAGGAGTTATAGAGTGTCCGCCATGTTGGTTTAACTTCCAAACTACTCTAGAATAAAACAAAGCTAGAATAAGAAATTTGTATATTAAAAGCTACGATTGTAAGTAATGTTTATTTACTCTATGCAGTTTATTGCGACTTTGTTTCTGAATTTCCTATATTATCTCCAAAATACGATTCTACTTCAATATGTTTAAATAGGCTTCGGTTGTATTCCACACAGTGACGAATATTTCAGATTCATAAAAAAAATGTCATTATGGCTAAACATTACAGCAAGAATGCAATTGTGAATTAATTTTGTACAAGGCTTCTGATCGTGCACAATTTTCTACTTTTGTGTTATATGTTCTGTGCTTGTGTCTTTATTTTATTTATTTATTTTTTTAAATTGTGAACCAACCCTAATACATTAAAAAAATCTTTTCACATTATAATATCTTCTTCTATTTTATGAAATGCCTACTGAACTTTTTAATTTCAACACTTTTATTGTGGGTCGTTTGCACTAAAGTGAGAACTTGAACATAATTGTTTAAATATTCAATTAGTTTATAATCTTTCCGCCGTTTGTAAAGTTAAACGTTATTTTGTATATTTTTTTCAAACACAAGCGTTTATGATGACATGCAACAGGAATGTACGATCCGACTGAAAATAAGCCAAAGAAAGGCGTGAATATTTCCCGAAAACGCAGTGCACTAAAAAACGAATGAATGATTCTAGAACCGCAGCCGAACTCTTGAATGTGAACGTCTCGTATGTCTGCAACCTTCATCTAACCGTTACGCCAGGCGCGCTTTTTAATTTGCTGAAGGTATGTGTGGTAGGAAGCCGAATACCTTGGCTGATTCCGATCGAACGATAATGCGCGCTTGTTATTCGGCCGCAGGCTAAATCTGACGATACCCTCTCATTACGGGGTATCACATCGTTTCCGCCTCTCCCAACGTCTTCAATTCCTGAAATGGTATGCCACCTCTACCAATCTTCCGACAATCTTCATCGCAGATATTCCTCTGCGGCGTTGCTTTGCACCAAATAAACTGTTGGTATTCCTGAATTTGGTAAAGAAGTAACAAGTATTTACCTGAGAAAGTAAATATTCAATTAAGTACTAGCGTAAATCATTTTTCCCAAACTAGCCTCGTCTCCATATCGAACAAATACGTTAAGTGGTGAAAAATAAAGCCCGATTTACGGCATGGTTTTACGTTTTGGTATATATAAGTTAAAGTACTCGTTTGGTTAAATTTCTGAAGTTGGCAAGTAGTTGGAGCATTTGTGGAGCGTCATACAGGAAAATATGCAAATTATTCCAGATGGACGTTTATTAGTTAAAAATTAAAACTGGAGAGAGAAAAAATTGCTCTTCGAACAACTGAAAGTTAAATTCCTGGCACAGAGATTCCGAAAAATCATTGACTCCGAACTCCGGGAATTTCGCGATTATTCCCTAACAAATCTTGACACACTGAGGATGAGTACATGAATTATCTCCGTAGCAAGGAACCAAAACAGAGTATTTGCTCGCCGGAGAGGAAGGAAAGTGATTGCTCGGGGTAAACAGGTTGGAGAGTTTCTATTCGGCTGACGTATTTGTGGTTATCGGGGGACAGACACAGGCGGACACTACACGTGTCATTGGGCGTCGGAGTGTCGCGTTCGTAATTGGCGGCCAGGAGCGCAGTTTAACGTCGTGAGAGCGCGTGTGGCCCACGCTCTGCCCGACCACTTTCCACTCATTACCAGCGAGCTTGCTTTCATCGCGCCGAGCGGCCACGCCCCCTTCTGACTCCGCCGTCTTCCCAGCCCTCGACGCTGATGTGTTGGCAACCTCTGCCACGACGATTACACCTACCTTACACTCGTCTCATATCAACCACAACCTGTCTTCACTATAACTGTGTAACTTTCAACATGTAGAAGTAGACATTTCGATGTAGGGCCGAGGTAGACAAACCGATGGCCGAAACCCCAAATTGAGGAAGACGTCTATCTTCTGTCGACATGTGGCAGATGTCGATGATCTACATCAAATTCTAGATGTCACACAGCACTAGTATCCACCTCCCAGGTCCCGTAGACGAACCTGTGGGAAGAGGAGAGTCAGTTAAAGTAGGCTTTACTTCTTGTCTACAGCGAGGTCATTAGAGACGGTGACAAGTTTGCAGCCTACAGTACAGTATGATAGGAACTCGGAGACTAATCGGCCATAGTCTTGGTTAAGGAACCGTCCCTGTATTCATCTGGAGCGATTTCGGGGAGGGGTTCAAGTGTGTGCTACATTCGTACATGTATTTTACTTCAAGATCATCTTTCAGAGTCAATAATACAATGTGTAGGCCAATATTAATAACTGGGACCGTAAAGTTCGTGAAACACGTGCGAATATAGGATAGGAAATATTTAGCATATTCTTATATTATTATTTTACACAAGTATGAATATTAATTTACTGCAATAAAGTTGGACTTTCTGAGACCGTACAGAAATATGTTTAAAATTTTTTGAGTGTTTGGCCGATAATTAGGTTCGTGTACCCTGTGAGTGATGAAAAAAAAATTAGGGAAGACCTGATCACCCGCATAGCTTCCTCTCCCTTCCACTGGTCTATCGCTGCCGTATCTGTAGGTCGCAATACTCTAGCGAGAGTCGTCACACCCTGGTGTGGCCACCGGGTCGGATGTCGATTCCCGAAGCGAAAGTGAAAATGAACGTCTGGTTTCACTGCTCGCCAAGAAATGGAGTTGATGACTTCTTAATAATATACTTGTAACTGACCATTATATCCATTATCTCCTTCGTGTTATGGTTCTTGCATGTCAGGTGTGTAAACCGCGATGCTTTATACTGTGTAGTTATAATGCATTACGTAGACATTCTGCAATTAAAACATGTCTTTTACTACCTGGGTATGTTTGAAAGCATACTTACTTCAATAAAAAAATACTCTCTTTTGACGCTAAAAAAACTAAACCCGCCAAAAATGATTACGGATAATTGTATTTTTTTGCACTAGTAAGTTCTCAACAGTATAATAGATACTGGTTTGGTATGTGGTAGGTTTACTGTCATTACAAAGTAATCTGCTCAGGACAAATTTATGTTAGATGAATGCCTACAATTCTCCCCCCTCCTCTTCCTTCTAAGAAATACCCTTTCATTTTTATGTTCTCTTAACTCTTTCCACAAATAAGCAGAAAATCTCATAAAAGCGTACTACAAGATTGCACACGCCCTGCGTTTATGATAGGAATATCTTGGCGCAGAATCTCTTAAAAAGCATGGGCGTGTACAATACGTCTTTCTCTTTAACAAAACGTCATAGAATGATGTCACCGAAAGTCTCATACAGGCGCGTTGTCGGCGAGGACACTGCACGCCTTCCTTACCGCTTCACCCACTTCTATACTCTGTCCACTCTAAGGTTGCAGCAGAAATAATAATTGCTAACGAAATAAATCAAAGCAATTTTATTATATCTTAATTCCTCACATTGTGCGTTTGCCCTAACACAGTTGTCGTGTATTTTTGTAATATTTCAAATTAAATTTATGCTGTGCAAAAATTTAACTGTCATTCACTTGAATGAATTAGCTGCAACCTTAGAACTGGTGGAGTATAGGCCTCGTTCACGGAGACGGCCATCTTAAGCGTGATCTCTTGCGCATGTATGTACAACATTTCGACGTTAGAGATCGTTCTTCAGGAATACGTTACTGGAGAAATATTTTTGTTCAAAAAGTTGGCAAAAATTATTGTCAGAGGATGCTGTTTTTTTGTTGTGTAAATTGATAACCATAAACCCTCAATTTTAAACTGAAACTGATACATTTAGCGCTGGGTTACGTAACATGCCTCCTTAAGGCTTAGTTTTGTTGGAATTCTAAGAATAAAAGTATTAAACGTGCGATTATACCTCAAATACTATTTACATTTCGCTACAGTACATGCCGCAATCTGTGTGGCAAATTTTTTATAAGCTATTCATAATTTGCCCAACAAATTGCGACCTTACTATGCATTACTAGCTCAATTGCCAAGCTTGTACTGTAGCACAAAGTAGATAGAATTTGCGGTATAGTCGTCGATTTAACATTTTTCTTCTCAGAATTCCAAAAAAGCGTAAAATAATAAAATGCAATATAGCTACTGAAACCGAGCCGTAATGACCTAGGCCTGAGAATGTTAGTGTCGATGAGGAAACTTTGGCTGGTCAAGTGTCATATGGCGCGTATAGTTGGTTTTGCCCGAATGCAAGGGTCCAGCGTTCGACCAACCCTGAGTTTCTTCTTGCCCCAGTAGCCTTCTTATTTGTTAGCTTGTCTCGTCAGCGTCGTAATTCGTGCATATCAGTAGCACATAGGGTGCAGCACAATTCTCGGCGACTTGTTACAAATGGTAGGTCGTGTCACATAAATGCGTACCTCGGTGCAGTTAATGACCTCTCTCGATGAAGATAGTTACGTCATACGTAATGTCCTGTCGTGCCGCAGAAGACCTTCACTCCGGTTGCCAGCCTTGAAATGAAAGACTGCAGCTGAACTATTGAACCTGGCGCCTCTGCAACCAGCACTTGATCAATAAACCGAGTGACGTCTAGTATGGGGAAGTCGTCCGGATCGCCAGCATCCTAGTTCGTCGAGGACTGGGTAGTTTTCCATCCATTGATTTTTACCTTCTTGCACGCGTGTAACTTCGCCCACCACGTCTCGGCAACAATTAGTTCAAACTTGTTAGTTCAGGTAGTACCTAACATTTACAAACTACCACCAAGAGAATTATGCACTTATACATAATATTTAATGTGTTTTTAAATATTTGAATTTCGTTCTTTATAATTTTTCATTATAGAAATACCATTTTACGTTACGAGAATAAAAAGTACACAAAGAAAATAAATTTTAACATATATATGAACGATGTTGGTCCATTTCCAGTTGATCAAATATGCCTTATGCTAGCTTTTTTTTTTTCGTAATATTTGCAATTATTAACATGTGATTCTTTCTTAAAATATTCGATATAAAACCTATCAGTTAATCAAATATGCATTATGCTCGCCTCCCCCCTCCCGTAAATTGCGATCAGTAACATGTGATTCTTTCTTAAAATATTTGATAAAACCTAATAGTCAATTAATTGCTGAAGCGTTTGACGTAACTAATTTTGCGATGAATCAAATACTTACAAAACAATTTTTGCTTTAAGTTCTTGTACATGTATACGTATAGTTTATTGTAAGCAATGACAGGCACGTGTAAATTAAGCCCGGAACTCACTTTCCAGCAAAGATTTTGGTGAAAATATTTCCATGTTTTTAGAAGTCTTATGCCGTTTCTGAACCGCCGTTCTTGTTCCGACCAATAATATCATGGGAAAGTTAGTTTTTACGTGGGTGGTTGATGAAGAAGGTACGAAGGAGAATATAGACTAGACAGAAAGCGGGGCATTCGAATGCATGGAACCAGTTTGCAGCAGACCACCTGTTTTAGATTCTCCGCCTGGCCGCAGTAACGGCTAGCTGACATTATTCTGCAGGTGCGCGACATTCACGTCGCCTCAACGAAGCGGGCGAACGCCGGACTGACAACTGGATCTAGGTTGATTAATTCAGGTATAAATGCTATGTATGAGACCTGTTTGTGACGCAATCCTGCTGCAGATAAAGAGAATAAAGTAGATAAAAAGATGAAAAATAATGAAAAACTTTTACTAAGCAGTTTTTCTCGCGGAAAAGTAAAAACAACTAAAATATAAAGACGTTCCCAAATCAGGCAGTTTGCTCGTATGAATGTATGATGTTCAATTTTTTCGTATTTAAAATTGCCAGGAAACGAAATTTTTCGATGGTTAGATAATATAGGCCTATATATCTTCTCTTTTCTTATTTCACAAGGACTGTGGCATCAGTTTCTTTTTCTGCGTGTTCTGTTGGTCAGGGATAGGATGCTTACTTTTATTTTATAAAGTAAAAGTGCAAAATTCAATGTTATAATTTATTTAAAAAAATATTAGAATACATACAATAAGAATAAAAAGTTCTGCTCTTGGACAGAGACGTCGTAAATGGGGGGGAGGGGTGGATTTGGATACGTCACCCCCCCCCCTAAAAAAAATTCGTAGTTTTTAAGATTTTTTAAGATTAAGATTTCCTTTAGTTGTATATTAAATATTTTGATGCAGAAACTCTTTAAATAGCAGCATTTGGACCTTAAAATATAAAATTTACCTGTGGAGGACTCCTACACACCCCTCTATTACGTAGGTTATATGTACACTTTCTCTACCAGTGACGTCCCCCCCAAAAAAAATCAAATGCTTACGACGTCGATGCTCTTGGATGCGAATGTGATGTGTTACCGCTGCACTACCTCGCACTTACTTTATATAGGTACGTTCATTTACTACCGAAATATTTATAGTTTTCCAAAAGTTCAGCTTCCTACTATTTTCATTTGTGGTTTCTGCAATTTCTATCACATCTAGTGAGTGAGAGATTTTGGTCAGCGCTTAACATCAAGGTCTTCAGCGCTAGTGGAGACGCGGAGGTGACATGGTATGATAATGGAACAGCACCGGAATGAAAGGGCAGGGGAAACGGGAGATCCCCGAGAAAACCCGCCGACCAGCGGCATCGCCCGGCACGATTCCCACAATCAAATCTAGGTGATGTGGCGTGACAAACGCGGGCGGAAGAGGAAAGTGTAAATGTTTTGGAGCAGTGCCGACAGCGACGGTTCTGAAGGCATTTGTAGCGGATTAGTATTCCGATACTGTAACCGAGGTCGCAATTACAGTTGCGTGAGCAGTCAAGTGTCACGGCTAACGGCACGGTGTGATGTAATGTTGTTTGGTCGGGTGGCGACTTGCGGTGTTGCCAATCTTTGCAGTCACGCGATGTTAAAAGTGAATAGCTGAGTCGTTTTACACTGTTGACAGAACAGTATAGATAATGAAGTGGTTTGAAGTTCATTTTAACGAGGTCTCGTTAAAGTGTTTACGTTTTTTATGAACTGAGCTTTTCTAAACCAAATTTTGCATAGACATAGGCACAGAATGTTTAGGAATACAGAAGTGAAATAGCCGGTAGAATGGGGAACTCAGTCACAAACGCCAGGAAAATGGCTTCGCTGGCCAGCAACATGGCGGAAACCCCTACTGCCAACCAGCGTAAGGCAGTTACCCTGCTAGCCGGCAGTCAGGCCAATAAGAAACTTACTATAACATGCAGGAGCTAAACAGCCCCGGACAGTCAATAAGCGGCGAATTTCGCTCTCATCATACGAACCGCCACGTCATTCCACGTCTGTATTATTATTATTAGTCTGTGACATTGGACATGTCCGATTTCAGTTTTTTTTTTTTTGCGTATGGCTATTTCAATGTGTAAAAATGTTGTCCTGTTTACTTTTCATGCTTGTAGGAAGTAACAATGATTTTTGATGTCAAATGTGGAGAAATTCACAATGCACTGACGATGTTGCACAGAGGAAATACTCAGGGTTCTCTGGATATATCCTGTGTGGACATTCATCAACTAAGAGCTGGTTGGTTTGTCGTGGAGCTACGAAGTCGCACTGAGCAAAGGGAAGCTTGTTTCCAATTGTGTTGCATATGATCCTGTTGAGTGTTACCTCTTATATCGAGGTAAATCAGACCTTTGTGGTATTTGACTAGGGTTTATGTATCCGCAGATGTTTCTCGGAATAGATTTAAATCCACATGTCAATCCACTTCTGTGTTATTTCAAAGTTTTCAGTTAGCAGTTGGTAGGGTGTAACAATTTTGGTTTTTTCCTTGATTTTGAGCGATGCCTTGAGATGTCAGAAATATCTTGAGGTGATATTTGGAATATTTCTGTTATACTTCCTTGCCTTGAGTCCTTACAGTGCCTTGAGCTCTTGTACCCTAATTATGCACTGTGCACTTGTGAATTCGAATTTAAAGCTCGAGTAGAGTAACATGCGCCCTTATCTGTGAGTTCTAACAGCAGGGTTTGACGTTATGAACGTGATTTGCAAGGGAAGGAGTTTTAGATGGCCAAATCAAACACAATTGTAATTGAAGTAGTAGGTTTTTGATGAAATCTCTTACTTTAGCTGGGATAAGTTTTCTCATCGGGTGAAACTGTGAATGCTACTTGGTTGGAATATAACTTAGATGCACTCATACATAAGATATTTTGGAGTTATCAGGCTTTCCCCCAAAAATACTATCAAATTTTTAACTAAATCCAAGAGACTTCAAACGTTTAAATACATTTTACCATTGCTGTGCATAACGAAGAATTTAACATCAATTTGTTCCACTTATATTATTAAAGCAGTATGGTAATTGTTTATGTTAAAAGTACTTAGAACTCGTGATGTCAGTATTATCGCATCTAACCGTACTGCGTCTGTCTAAATTTCCGCTGAAAACTGAAGGCTGGTAAAGGCATGACTATAAAATTAACATGTATGCATAGGCGTATGTTAGCATGCGTGTGTGTTGACATAAGTGTTCGCATGCAACGTATGTGTCTGCCTTTTCGAAACTGTTTCCAGGCTTCTTAATTACCGCTAGTTACGTACACTTTATTTTGCACCGGTGCCGATATCCAAACAGGCTAAAGTATGCAAAACAGTAACCTTCCTCTTTGTTTCGGCACAAGTGTTTTTCTACTTCTTCATTTTCCTGCTTGATTTAGCATCGCGATAGGTTCTATTTCTCCTGATTTTCACGAGAAAAAAAAACATGTTTTTATGTTTCAACCTTGAGTCTTGATTATCTGGCACGGGCTGATCCTGTTTAACCAATCAACCCTTGTTGGTTCGGTGATTCTATCTTTTACCTTTAGTACTTTTAGGCTTATTGCAGTTGTACTTCGCCATCGTCGTGGAAGAAAAGTTTTAATATAGTTTTTATGAGCTTTCACTTAAATTGAATACATCTACAATGATTGTTGTACTTTCGAGTTAATAGTTGCAAGAAAACACATTTGCCAAATATTAAATTCATTATATTTTTCACACAAAAACCATCACCGTACTTCCGAAAGTTGCTAAGAAGTTCTCTAAATGCGAATTATACCTGTAATTACCATTATAATTTTGGCAAATTAACTTTGAGTTTTTGTGTTGACTTATAGTGTAAGTGTAAAATAAAGTTTCAGTTAATATGTGCATATTTACATATATTTATTGTGCCTTTGTTTTTCTTGTTTATTTACCGCCATGTTATGTACCTAGAGACTGCAAGATTTGTGTGAAAATGTTATCAAAACCAAAGGTGCTTCTATTATTACTTATTGTAATATTGTAATTTATGTATTAAGTAAATGTGATTGTTCTCCCAGAGGCATGCCCTTCGACAGTTTTGCCTTGTTCATTATGTATACTTGCTTGGCGATACCCATGCGGACTTACAGAATTTTTAAAACGTAAAATGTTGATGTTTTTCCTATTGTTGTGGTTGTTTTGTACACTTAGCTGTTTTTTCGAAATGCAGTTTATATGAAGATATTTACAGACAAAGGAATAAGATTTTCACAATTTAAGACAATTGATGTATGTTGAAATGCATGTTCAATTTCAATGGAAGATATGTTTGTTATGCAACCAAAATAACAGAAAAAGATTACATAATGAAAAATAAATATTTCTGAAATGATTTTGTTTTACATATGACTTATTTATTATTTCCTGTTGTTAGTGTCATTTACCCGTCGAATTTACATATTTTTTTAGGTTAAATCACTTACAAATGTATGACCAAGGACAAAGCAATATTTAAGAAACCATTTAGAAAAAATGTTTATATTGTAGTTAAGTCACTGTGCCACCACTTAACGATGGTAGTGATGTATTGTTGGAGAGAGGAATTACAGATGTCAATATCACATACTGTAAATTCTTGTAATTGAAAAATATGCATGTTTTATTTCTGGTCTTCATAACAAGCACATTGATCATACAATATGTAGTGTTTTGGTGACTGAAGTGTCAAATCTAAGGATTTGAATTTCTTGTGATTACTTAATTGCGATGATGATAAGCTCAAGGTTTATACTCAGAGTATTGTATGGTAAGGAAGTTTTAGAGAATATTTAGAATCTAATCGCAGTGTTGGAGCACTAAACCACTTTTGTAGAGAGGAAGGAAGTTTATTTTGTGTAGTTTTGTTTACATTAATGGACGTTCATGTGTGTGCTCGTATAGTTGAACGTTCAAGTATATGCAAACATCAAATGTGGACCTTTATATATATATATATATATATATATATATATATATATATATATATATATATATATATATATATATATATACACATATAAAAAGGGCTAAGGAAATATTTAACAAGAAAGTAATACATTTGACACAGTAAATAAAGGGTGTACTAGGACAATGTGAAAATTCGAAGTGAATAGTGGCAGCAATGCCTAATTGGCGGAGTTTTACGACATTGAGAATAGCGGAGAAAGAGATCATTGTCATTAATAATCAAGCAGTGTGTTTGGTGATTTATGTTGGAATATTGTTAATTTTTTTTTTTTTTTTAATTTGCATATAGTGTACTTTCTGTCTGCCACAACACATTGTGCTAAAAAAAGTTTATACCACTACTTAGAGGTTCTGGTCGTTCCTGCAATAAGGAAAGTACAAACGTTTAAAAACCGAGATTTGTAATAGTTATATATAAACATTGTGGGACCCAGCATGCTTTTAAGCTATAAACTTACGACTTTTTATAACGCCGACAGACGATCTTAAACATAAGCAAATAAAATATGGGTTGATAGGCTACTGAGCAGCTTACGTAGAACTAGTATGTTTATTTACATGTGTTTAATCATTAATCGCCATCTTTTAGTAAAAAAAAAAAAAACCTCCTTCGGAAAACCATTACACATAAACCGTTCCCAAAAAAAAAACAGCGCATAAGAAATCGGCGTAACACCTGCGTGGGTAGGCAACTCTTCCAGCACACACGTCGCATTAGGGCAGGCTGCACAGATGTTACTAGTTTATAACATAACAACATGGTACCGACATCTAGACTGGCAACGCTACTGCACTGAGAGAAAGAATTGTTTCATTATACTAAATATATTTGTTTGGGTCATGTTTGCTTCAGCTAAACAATATTTTGTTGGCAAGACCCAGCATCGAGTCCTCCAAACTAATTAAATTATTTCCCTCGACCAAATTATTAATTTAAACGCACTTTGTTTGGGCCAAACATATATTTGGTTACTATAGGACGTCGATAAAATATTTTGTGTAAACAAACAACTCGTTACAACTTGTCAACAAAATAATATTGTTAGATATAAGTGACGTGCTTTGAACTAATAATTTTTTTCAATGGACTAAATGATTTTGGTGGCGAAACTATATCCATTTGGTTGACTTGCGGAAGGTGGCAGTCTGGCGTGCGTGAGCGATAAGATGGCGAACACTGTATACCTCGACTTTCAAAATATAAGCTTGTGCGAAAAGTAGGGCGTCTAAACTCTTAATCAGCATAATTAAAGGAACTTAATTTTAGTTATAACAATTTCAAAGTGGCTATTTCGATTGATCACAGAATTGAAAATTTAATATTTTTGACGTCGTTTACCTCCTCGCAGACGGAAAACAAACATGTTTGAAAATACAGCGGGGCAGTCGTAAAAAAAATTATATTCCTATACAAATAACAAAGTCATTGCCACTGAAGTACTCGCAGCTTTGTTGGTTAGGTCGTGAATAGAAAGCAGCTAGCCAAGGGTTAATGGATCAAGTCCCGGCATCTCCTTACTTTTTTTTTTAATTTCCGAAATTTTTTAAGTTTATGTAAAATATTTTTTTAGTTCTTAAAATATTGCACGTGCATTTAATATGTCCAACGGAATATTTTTATCACCAGCTAAATATTTTGTACTGTTAACAAAATACAACCATTTGCCTCAAACAAATCGAGGGAACAAAATAATTTGATACAAGCAAACAAATATCTAATTGCCTCTATACAAACATATGATTTGGTTGATTCAAACAAATTTTGTTTGCACCAACAATTTTTTTTTCAGTGTGTAAAAGCGGCCATTTGAGCTTGTGTTACTGGCGAAAGAAGTATCATTTAGAAAAACTTGGAACTGTTTTACGCTTATAGGCGCTTATGAAAATTCACTTCCTGAAGCAGGGTAGTTTTATCTCAGTCACGTGACCTGCTTATGTCGATTACCAGGATTTGGTGAACGCCTGAAGTACCATTCAAGGTTTTAAGATGGCGGGGATCCATAAAAAAAGCCATCATATTTTCTAATTGATAAATATTTCGCTAAATGCTACGTCCGCAGTGTATTCTTTACACGTTATGTCATTTATATTTCAATATATAACATTAGTTTTAGTAGTTGATCGAGATGCCGTCAGTTTAAAATTCGAACACGAGTAAATTTCATACGGGTTAAGGGTTTGGTCCGTAGCTTTGTAGTGATTTCGAAAATATTTTTTTATTGCTACCTAATACACATACCAAAATTTTGCTCCACAGTTTTGATACTAATATGTCATAAGTTGTTGCTGAATTTTTTTCAGCAATTTACTGACTTTTTTTTTTTTTTTTTTTTTTTTTTTTTTTTTTTTTTTTTTTTTTTTTTTTTTTTTTAGCTTTCGTCACCTATAGTATCACGTTTTTTGTCGTGAAAATAAGCCAAAATGAAGTAAAATATTATTTTTTTATTTTGCTGACGAATGGTACATTATTTTTAAAAACACATCCACAGTACTGTGCGTCGTGTGACTGCACATTGTCTAAAATTTTTCAAAGCTTTTGGCAAAAAGAATATTTGAGTTATTGGCACCAGTAAGAAAAAAAGTAAGGTACAACCCCTTAAATATGTGACAACATAAACTTGAAATTTTGGCTGTCATACCCACCTTCGCGAATTTTCACAAGTTCCTTATATCTTGCAGAGAAATGTATCTTGTGTACATCTAAAGCGCCGCTGGGAAGAGCTGATGCAGCCTTCCTTGATTTTACATAGTATAATCTAGCCACATCTTACATTTACCTATATGCGCCGACCTCTACAGAAAAACGAGCACATTAACATGGCGTTGCTGAATATTAGGCATCCGTAGCAGATTCTTCTTATGCTAAATTTTGAAGAACATGTGCTGGAAACTTTCAAAACTATCCCAGAGTAATTATTATCTATAATGTAGCTAACATTTATGTATACAGTTGTGTTAACAGATATGCGTTGATTGATGAAATGGTAAGTTACTTTAATATAATTTCAAAGTCATAAGTGCATGCATTATAATATTCCATGTAATGTACAGGATGTCCATAAATTATATTTACAACTTTAGACCTTAATAACTTTAAGACTATAGAAGATAACAACAAACGGTTTTCAACCTGCCACAAGGTAACTCATAAAGTTTATTTACCTGATTCATACACGTCATTGTGTGTACCGCTAGTGACACGGATAATGCCCAGTCGATATTCAATTTCTCTCCATTTATGCTCCAACATCTCCACAGTGACATGTTGAAATGCATTTTGAATGCGTGTATTCAAGCCCTGCAGGTCTGTTGCCTTGGTTCGGTATACATTATCATTTACAAAACCCCATAGGAAGAAATCAAGTGGGGTAGTGTCAGGTGATCGTGGCGGCCATCGAGTTGGACCATCTCGTTCAATCCACCTATTCAAAAAGGTTCACCCAGAAATTAACGGACGATGAGGGACCAGTGGGGTGGTGCCCCATCCTGCTGGGAAATGACGTCAGGTTGCAGATGGTCCAGCTGTGGCACAGCAAACTTTTGAAACATGTCCAAGTAAACACCACTTGTGGCTGTAGACTCGATGAGAAATAATGGACAAATGATGCAGTCATGCATAAGTCTGCACTACACATTTTTTTTTTTTGGAGTGGGACTGTCTCCTTCCAGTTTACGTGTAACGCGAGGAGGTTCTTATCTCTAGATACGAACATTATGACGGTTCAGTTTGCCTGTCACATGAAAAGTTGACTCATCGGTGAAAGAAATGTTTTTAAAAAAGTCATTAATTGGGTCAGTCTTGGTAAGTAACGTAAAAAAAACCTTGTGAGTTATATTGCTGCATTGTGGAAACCGTTTGTTGTTTTATCTTGTATAGTTTTAAAGTTAATAATCTAAAGTAGTAAAGATAATGTATGGCCATCTTGTATATAAACAGTAACACAGTATATTTATTAAGTGGATCAATCGAACACATTAAAAATGATATTATTATATCAGTTTTAGTAAAATGTCTCTCTACTGCTGTGGTGACTTCAATAATAATACAGTAAGTGTTAAGTGATTTATGGATGATCAGCATTCAAGTATCAGCTAAGAAGCCGGTAAAGATAAAGATTCGACTAGATTAAAGAATAATTGATTACACACACAGCAAAGTAACATTATGTAAGTTTATATATATATATATATATATATATATATATATATATATATATATATATATATAAATTTTACAGTACGTAAAAACCAAGCATTTTATGACATTCCAATACATTCCGGTATTGACGAACTTAGGCACTGTTTGTTTGCCACACACACACACACATATCACACACACACACACACACATATATCTACATAACTGTGTTGTTATCGGCGTATGAGAAATGCGGAGTTTATTCAGGCGTGCTACATAAAGCAATGCTAAATGCGCTAGTTGTATTTTCTCGAAGCTAATATGCACTAATCAAAAGAGTCGTTCGTAGCAACAGTTTTGTCAAATTATTGGGCAAACATTTTCACATATTTTCGTATTTCTGGGATACAACCTCTGACGTCAACACTTCGTACGTTTGATTGTGGCACAGAAGATTAAGTTAAAATAATTCGTCACTGTGGCAAATTATTTGCTCATAAAGTTGGTAAATACGGTTAAGATTGCTCTTTTATAGTTTTCGTACACTGACTTCCAGTCAGCGTTAATTTATGTGCCACGCGCTCATAATTGGTCAAACAATATAAAATTACTACTAAATGGATCAATCTTAAAACCTTTAAAAAAAAGTATACTATTATGGGCGAAATTTCAGGAGCAGTACTGCGATACGAGGAAATATGTAAATTGTGACAATCATAAGAGTATTTTGGTGGATAAGCGCCATTGCTAACGAACGTTACTGAGTCCCAGAAAACACAGTTATGTTAAAGGACTAAGCACGAGAAAATGAACAAAAAAAAAAAACGAAGAAACAAACCAAGGAAGATCAACATTTTTATAATGTTGTCTGATACATTTTATGTTGATCTCTTTTTAATTGAGCAATAGAGAAGCAGTTTTTTTAAATTTTGATTACACAGTTAAACTCCGTGGTTGAAAGGTTTTACGTAAAATTCAATTTTCCTGTCTACACATTTAACAACGTTACTTATGGTAGGCTCGACATCATCTACTTAATTTTTATTCAGAACAGTTTACAGTGCATTCATTAATTTATTCCAGTACATAAAACTATAATAGTAAGTATGTGTGATTTCATAAATGGTGAGTAAATTTATTTTTACATTTTCTTAGGATAAAGTAACTTAAAAGACGATGGAATATTTGAGTGAACAATATATTTTACAGAACATTGTAACGTGTTGAGTCTTTGAGTGAACAATATATTTCACAGAACATTGTAACGTATTGAGTCTTATGTGACTGAATAGTGGTTTTGTGATACTTTACATCCTTTGCAGAAGAATCACAGACGTTCAACAGCATTGTGTTATAAACTATCATTAATCCAGACAACTAAGGGCTCGAAAATAACAAAAGAAGGACGACATATATTGTAAACACTACGTCGCAACCTAGAACTAAAATTTTTACCGCGATGAACGGGTATACTTAAATATATCAAATATCAACGAATAAAAACAGTTCCGTTTTTATTTTAAAAAAAACTGCATTATTTCAAACGTTACGTCGAAAATGTCTGTTAATAACGAGGTAAGCATAATCATTTTGGAAGACTAAAATACCCAGCCTCACGTCACACATATTAACCACGAAATATTCACTCAGCCCTGACACGCAACCTATCAGTTCTCACGTCTCCAGCACTTTCTATACACAGCAGCGAAAATAACGAGGTGGGAGGTTGGGAAGGTGCTAAAGTAGATATTTAGCGTCCGTGAATGTGAACTGAAGTGTATAGAGAGGAACGTCTGTCCGGAAGACTGGAATACTAAGTTAAGAGGAAGTGAGTTCAGTGTTTGTACCGCAACCGAGGTCTCCTGTAAACAATAAGCTTGTTGTTTCCTAACTCAAATATATCCAAGATGGCCGGAATTTCCTTACCGGTATTTTTTTTAATGGGGGGGGGGGGAGGTCTTAACATCACGTCGACAGCGAGGTCGTTAGAGAGACAGAATTTTACACGAGGACAGGAATTAGGGGAGATGTGGGCCGTGGTATTTCTGAAGGAGCCATCGCAGAATTCGCCTGGAGTGATTCAAGAAAACTATGAAAAACAGAAATCTGATTGGTCGGAGCCGAGGAACGAACCCGTGTTCTCCCGAATTAAAGTCCGACGTGTTACCGTTGTGCCGTCTCGCTCTGTTTACCGCCAAAAGTTAAGGGGCCCGCCTCGTTGCCATAAAATCACACTGCAGCGTGTTTGAAGAAAATGTTTTACACGTGTGTTCACGCCGTTTGTCTACGAAAAGAACACACACTTCAGACGACTGCCCTTAAGTACTTTCAAGACAACACACGTTTAGAAATCCCCTTTTAGGGCACGTCAAAATGGGTTAAAACGGGGTTTTCAGGCTGCTATAGCGGAAAATATACTAGCCGAATACACTTAAGGGTAGTGCATTGGACTTTAGTAAAGTGATTTCGTAAATAAAACAATAGGGTCACCACTTAAAGTCCCATAGGAAATTTGGTTTTTCGCGAAGACTGCACGCCTTAAGCGTATAGGCGACGCACTGTTGTATGGCCCATACGACGTCGACCTTAGCACCATACCTCACTCACACAAACACATGTGCCACGAGGCGGGCCCCTTAAAACCTTGATTCAAACGAGAAAATACACATACACATTTAATTAATTATTTTAATTTCTATCCGAACAGATATTTTTGACAGGCCGAAATGGTAAAAACTAAAGTAGGTTGCTTGATAGACGATACATGCAACTTACATAATGGTGTAACCAAGAAATAAACTATTACAGTGGCTGAAAGTTACGATCTGTCATTACGAGTAATATATTTTCTGTGCATTTATCATCTTGTGTTTTAATATATAATATGTTATGTATGTAAACAAATATTTAAATAAGTGCTTTCAATTTTTTTGAATCCTTTTTTTCTCCTCTGTAAGTATGTATTTCGTTAGTGGTTCTATTGCACACGATAAATTGTAAACAGGCCGTTGTGCTGAATTTCTGGTCGTGTATAAATAAATTAATTTCGTGATGCATTCGTACCACGTCCTACATATTTAGAAACGACACCTAGCACCGTCGCTAATGATCTCGCTGTCGACAAGACGTAAAGCGCACTTACCTTCCCTGAATCAGTCATTTGAAAAACACCACATGTCACACTCACGAAAGAGATGTTAAATAACGCTAAACTGAATATGTATATTTTGATAAACCTTATAAATGAGGTAATGTTAAGGAAAAAACTGATGTACTGTATATGTCACGTCTGAGTTCGACATTTGAGTTTCGCGCATTGAAGAATATATGGCAATAAATCCATGTTGTAAAAAGTGGTACATGTAGTGTTTCTCAAATGAACGATTCACCTATAATCCTGCAACATGAATATAGCCAATTTATTTGAAAGTATTGTTATAGGTACATGTTAAAACAATGCATTTGTTCTTAGATAGACAGTACATTTTTGGAACTATTCTTAAGTTGGCACACTATGTAGAAGGTAAGTGTACCGACCAGTTAAATGGTAGCAACCAACTCTGAAGATTCATCTGCGTGTAACATCTTGATGTTTGTAAACTGTTCCGTTCACAGGAGTGAACATCTTGGAACGATGCGCTTCTCTCAGTAAAGAATAAACCATGAACTTGATATAAACACACATTAACATAGCAAACCTGTTAAGAGGACGAATCACGTAAATTAATGCTAAAATGCGTCTACTGAAATCTTCATGAATATAAAAAGGTAGAATAAAAAAAATGGGAGTGATCCTAGGCCCCCATAATTTTTGCCAAGTAGACAAGTTGCTGAGGTTATGCAGCTCATGGTGAACTATTATTGACTTCTTGATTTTGGAACTTCGATTTCAGAGCAAGAAATTACTTTAAATGAATGCGTGATTCTGGCAAAATATACCATCAAAATTATGTCATAAAATATTCTCTAAAATTACCGTGAGCTCGATTGTTGTTTTCCATACGTAGGCTTTCCTAAACTTTTCAGCATCCTCTTTATGTTTGTTTGCAGAAGTGTAGCGTAGTTGGGGCGGGGGATATCTTATCAAGCAACTACAGCGATGTACGGTACTTTTTTTTTACAATCTACGTTTATGTGCAGTTAAAGTTGATGATTTTTTTTGCTGCGTTTACGTAACTTCTGAGCGGAACAGATAACAGACATTTTACTGCAGGCTCGTTATACGAATGGAAAAATTGTAAAAATTTCCTCGTAAATTATTGTATTTGACTTAAAATACTACGGTATTAGCCGTATTTTAAATGTACTCAATTTATTTCCATTTTGCGAATGTCAGTAGTTTAAGCCACGCTTGTTGGTTTCGAGTTCGTTGCGAACCTTCGAAAGTATCGACACACGAATTTTCAGAAATGAATTTTAATAACATTCATTTTGGAATTTGTGAACCATATTGTTTATTAATTTCAAAGATATGTATGTATAAGTTATACAACTTTTTATGCATGCATAGTTATGCCATGAATTCATCTGTGCATTGACGTAGTGGAATAAGTTAGGCTATATCTTCATCCTTACACAGTTATGCAGAAGATTGGTGGTATCAATATGTCGTATAGGTATTTTGGGATAAAGCAAGCACTTTTAAAACCGTAGTTACTTTATTCTTTTCAGATAACTTATAGTTTACTGCTCCTTTTTAATGTAAACAATGCAACCCAAGTACAATCAAAGTGCACTGTTAGAAAAAATTTCCGTGAAATTACGGAAAAATACACGCTAAAATTAATTCAGAAATATTCGCCAAATTACGGACACTCATTTTAGCTTTATAATGGAACCATCCGTAAAACTACGGAATAACCGTTTTCCTCACGAAAATTTTATTTCTTTAAATTGCTGGTACTCCATTTTCCAGAAGTACGAAATAATCTTACTTGCTGTGTTTTCTAGAGGTATTGACATATAATTTTGTAACCTGAAAAATTTCTCGAAATTGCCAGGACTCAAACCCACGGCCTTACGATTTCCAGGCAGACATTTTAATCATTGTACCACAGTGACAAGAAAGTAAGTTAACGAGTTGAATGCAGTGGTAAGAGACCAACTTTATAAGAGACAACTTTTGTTTTTTGTCATCCTGATTTTACAGAACTTCATTATTACCATTATGAGGAAAAGAGTTTTCTCTATAGAAATAAATAACTTTAAAGGTGCATACCCGCAGGCGCGAAACGCGGAGAATAGGTGCGTTTTTTTTTTTTTCCAGCTGTGATAAGTTCCGTGTTGTGACACGTGTGGCCGCCAACTGTATGATAGGTGAAGCGAGGAGAATATAAGATGTGCGTGGCCTCCTCGGAACACTTCGGCTACTTACAGGGCTGTTGGCCCTTTGCTCATGCGCGATACGAGTCCTTGACTGTATTGTTCGTCGCTCCGCATCTCTTCTTTTCGCGGCAAAGTGTGGACAACCATAGGAAGCAGCGCTTAGCTTCTATTTTCATAGACTGTCTTGTCTTCTATTCGTTTCGCGCCAGTGTGCATGCACATTAACTCTAGGAGTCATAGTGATAATTGATACCAGCATTTTAAAAAAAGACAGTAAAATGTGCCTTAAAATGTTAGAAACATATTTCCATGAATTTATGGAATGTTACGGTAAAACATCCGTAAACTGGCAATACGGACACATTTCCGTAAACAAAAAATGACGGAATATTTCCGTGAATTTACGGAAAATTTTAACAGCGTGTATGATACGTATGCTCAAATTTAACGTCTGCGGTCAAAATAAATATTTTGAAATTGTTATTCTAGACAAGTGCTCACTTTATCGTAACAACCTATAGAAATTTATTTATTTTATAACATACTAAGCTGGCATGTAATTTTTCGCTCCAACCTTCCCCTTTTATACTCTTCTGACACATGCAATGCCTACAACTTGTTGTCTAAGAACTTTTTACATACACCTTGTAATTGTATGTTTGCTTTTGAACAAATTATAAAACTCTATGAAAGTCCAATTTCAACGTTTTGCGATTGGTCAAACATAGGCGACTTTGCCTGGGGAAAATTATTTATGCATTAGGTAATACATTTGAGAAACTGAAACGAAAATATGTCAAATGATAGCGACTCAGTGTTACACATAAACCTTACCGGTGCTCTGATCTTGATAGTAACGTTAAGGTGGTTTAATAAACTGAAGTAAGTGTTTTAGAAAGTTATGTTTAAAGAAATATTATTTTTTATTTACTTAATTGGAAACATATTTTGAAACATCATTTGTCTTATTATCTCTACCTGGCATATGTGCGATACACGACCCCCTGAAAAGTAACGAAATAAGTTTTGTCACATTCATTCAAACAAGTCGCTAGGAAAACAGTGATGTCATCATTAAATATACTTATAAAAACATCACTGCTGTGGTTTCGTAAGCAAGACTGAAGAGTCCAGATGACAGATGAGTTGTGTGGTTGTTATCTCTGCAGACGTCATTGGTCGCTCCAGGAGCTTGTAAGGTCGCGGGGGAAAGGTCCCGCACTGCGGCACGCCCTGCACCACATGAGCTAATAGTGAACTCATCAAGAGAGAAACAGACACATCTCGGACAGCGCGAGGGTAAATAGGTTTACACAACTTAAAACTTAAGAATTAAAACACAGAAAATGCATAATTTATGATAGGACATGGGTGTGGAACTGACCGTGTTACGGTAAGGTAAGTAAGTCTTGTCGACAACGAGGACGTCAGAGACGGTAACATACAACTTAGTACAATGACAGGAGCTAGGAGAGGATTCGGCCATGGCATTTGCTATGGAACCATCATAGAATTTGCCTGGAGCGGGAAATCATGGAAAATGTCAATCAGGATGGCCGGAGCCGGGGATCGAACCTGGGACCTCCCAAATGCGAGTACAAAGTGTTACCGTTGTGCCACTTTTTTATTTAGGTGCAGAGGCGAGGCGGTATCTTTCGCGTCATCACTGCACCGGACACTCCTCCCTTTAATGTGACTTATTTAAGCAACCCCGAGTAAATGTCGTGAGCCAATTGTTGAGAGACAACTTTTTGAGACAAATTGTACAAGCACAAATTTTACACCCAGCCAGACCTGGGAATCGAGCCCAGAACCCCGTCGTATCGAAGTCGGTCGCTCAACCAACTAAGCAACGGGGGATCGGCTCCTCGCTCGGTCTCTTGTGTTACGTTAGGTAACATAACCATAGCAACATATCCGTACAGTAAAAGAAGTGCGGTGAAGTAGAGTCATCGATTTATCGTCGTGAAACATGTGGTACAACCAGAGGTTGTCTAAGAGTGTCTCAACACCTCATCATTCTTCTTGTTTTTCTTCATTCCCCTTCAGTGACATTTACATCCGGAAGCGTGGCCTAAGATAATTATACTGATGTTTAATTGCCTTTAAGATTTATTAGACAACGGAAGATTATCCGAAGTCTAAGGCTCATACATTACACATTATTACAACGTTGTTGATATCAGCTGCAACAATTCTGTAATCAACTCGGACTTAGGTAAGTATGAAAAGTTACGCATTAGCTCGGTGTCTTTGGAGTAGAATGCCTTCTTTTGACCAAAGTCGTGTGGCGTCCAAAGGCGCAGTTTAGGTACATTTTATTTTGTCGCCTACAACGAGTATTTAGTGTGGACTTCCGCGTGATTTTTCAGAAGTTTCACTGTGTATTTTTTGTAAGGTATTTCTTTGTACTTAGACAAACCCTTGTAAACGTAAGTCTACGAAGGTGTTTCTTGTAAAATTATTGGGTTTGTGTAGTTATAAGGATTTTCTTTTTTATAAACTTTGGAAAATTTTGTAGTTTACTTAACTCAAAGGTTTGTCAGAAACTGTACCGTTATACACAAATCTCAGTCCTCTGGAATTATTGTTGCTGAAATAAAGTGAATATTCGTATTAACTTGTGCAAAGAAATATAAAAAAAGCTAAGGTTTTTTTAAACTATACGTTGAATCTATGCTAACAAATATATGCACGTAATACCGCACGTGACTACGGTTGTCTGAAGGAAAGCTGCGCGTCCACCGTGGCGCAAAGCTGCAGGTTTGAATCGTTGTGCGTTCACATTTTTTTTTAAATAAAAATTATTTAGTAAACATTTATTCCATGAATAAGTTCATTTTCACGATCGGAATAAATCAAATATTTCAAATTTACTTTTCCTTATTGCAAGTATATTTACAAAGATTTACCTTGTAATTTTACGAACATATGCTATTTTTTACAAGAATGGTTTTAATAGCATTTATAGGAATTTATTTGGCAAATTGAATTTTCGCTGCAAAAATACAACATTTTTAGAGTGTAGGAACGCTCAACTCGGAACATCCACTTACTTGTCGTTTAGTCTTAGTCCAATCAACATCATGCAACTTCCATTTGTTGAAAGAACACCAATTAACAGCGAGTCGGTACTTTCGGGTGGTTAGAAGTTATCTCGAACACTGGTTGGTTCAATTCCGCACGTAATTTAAGGAGCCCGCCTCGTTGCCATAAAATCACACTGCAGCGTGTTTGAAGAAACAGTTTTACACCGAAACTAATATGTGTGTTCACGCCGTTTCTCTACGAAAAGAACACACACTTCAGACGACTGCCCTTAAGTACTTTCAAGACAACACACGTATTAAAAATCCTCTTTTATGGCACGTCAAAATGGGTTAAAACGAGGTTTTCAGGCTGCTATAGCGGAAAATATACTAGCCGAATACATGTGAAACCACTTAAGGGTAGTGCATTGGACTTTAGTAAAGTGATTTCGTAAATAAAACAATAGGGTCACCCCTTAAAGTCCCATAGAAAATTTGTTTTTTCGCGAAGACTGCACGCCTTAAGCGTAGAGGCGACGCGCCGTTGTATGGCCCATACGACGTCGCCCTTAGCACCATACCTCACTCACACCAACACATGTGCCACGAGGCGGGCCCCTTAAGATAAGCCTGCATCGTCGGTAGCTTAGCTAAAACAGTAACACCTCGTGAATGCGTAAACGTGGATTCGCAGACGGTTGTGTGCCTCGATAAATCACAGGCATAAGACTACAGCTATTGAAGACTCGTATTTGAAAGTGATTGGTGAACCAAACTTCTAACTACCAACGGTTTTCAGTCTTTCGTTCCTTTATTTCAGCATAGTATTCTCAAAAAATTTCACTTTCTTGGTTGCTTAGTTATTTTCTTACGACGTCTGGAAGATATGAGCGCCTATTTAGCGTTAGGAAGACATGACTTGCAGCGAGTTAAAAATAATTTCTTGACAGATCTATTTAAATTGTTCCTTGAATTTTAACAATACAAAGGAGGCACATTCCAAGTGATACGGACTAGAGTCTGAGTATTCCGTAACTGTACACATGAACTACAATAGACCGCTGTACAGAACTTTGTTGCAAACTTTCGTCGAAACAATTGATTGGTCTGTTAAGTTATTAGTATGACGTAGCGCGTAGTGAAGATAAGACAACTTACTTGCTGAGTGGATCAAAGTAGCTCTTATGAATCACTGCTAAGTATAAATGGATTTTATGACATCAGCTGACACTGAATTCTATAAATAATAATGTTCAACGAAGTGTAACAGGACACCCATGTGCACGAGACACGACACTAGGCAATTGATAATAACCGCGGCTATTCAGTATTTTAGCTACCTCTTCACTAAGAATACATACATAATTTGATCGTATTATTAAGGTGACCGTCTGCTGTGGCAGCCAAGTCGTGTGCGGAGCCTCGGCCGATCGAAAACTGCCCAGCGTACGTAAGAGATGTTTGCTTAAGAATAGCATCCAAAAAAACTTTACACGCGTGTATATCCATTTAAAGTCCGACATTTATCTATAAAGTTTATTTTCTCGCTGGAGAAAATGGGTTTATGTGGTTCTTTTTAGTCACGAAAATCAAGTCTCAGAATTTTTTTAAAAGATACGGGCGTGTACAAACATTCATAAAATGATAAGGTTACCACTGAATGCCTCATAGGTAGGGACATGCTTAGTTCGCGTTTTTTTCTGACAGCTGACTAGACTCCAAGTGACTATAGGCTCGTTCGACGTCTCCCGCTGGCCGATATTGTCGTGACTTGCCGCGGAGAATGCTTACACCTTAGAGAGGCCAATCTCTGTAAAGACGTAACACACGTTTAATTACAACACATAAAAGTTCGTGGCTAATTTAATCGCATATCATGCTCTGTTATGTATAGGAAAGCGAAGTTTACTCTGCTACCAAATTACAACGCGAATTTAGCATGTCTCTACTCATAGATAGAGACACTGGAAAATCGTGAAAATGTTCAAGATAGTCTCCAACAAACTGTAGTATATTAACCGTGTCACGTGTGAACAGTTTTGGGATAAATCACACTCGCTGTGTGCTCAAGCTGTGCCGTTCTAACTGGGTTTGTTGAAGAGAGAAACAATGCTTCAAATAAACCATAGCCAATGTCGATACGAAATATACAGTGTTATATACAGATGTTGGAGCCTAGCAAATAGTCTACTATTCCCACGATTTTCCAGTGTCTTTACTCATATGTAGGGGCCGGAAAATTCCGCGGATTCAATTACATTCATGTTAAAATTCACTGTCTTGTGCGTTTTCGAGCCCCGACCATTTGTTCACTAGCTACTACTCAGTGAAACAGCGGAGAATGAACGAATAGACAGGGCTTGAATATGCATAGGAAAGTGCATTCTAACATGCAGGTCATTGAATCGGAGAAATTTTCCGGCCCCTACTCTAAAAGTTGAGTTGTTGGTGAGAAGAATGCGCGCTAGTTCAGTGAATTGCTCCTAGAGGCTAAGGGAAGCCGTAATGCACGTGTTTTATCGTCCTTACCGCTTGGAACACGTAATACACTTTCACCCAGGTGGCCATCCTTAAGGACTCTGCCTACCTCAGAGCTCCGGCGGCAGCAAGGATAGTGCGTTACAGGTTAAATTATATTCCTAAATATCTCAGTTACTTTCAAACCTACATATATGCCACCACTGACTTTTTTGTTCAGTACGATACGGCCCACACTGCTACGGAATCTTTTAGCAAGTTACATCAATACCCTGAAAACTATGAGCAAATAAGTGTTTTCATGCCGATTAAACACTCGAAACACCGTACTCATAAAATTATTTTCACATTTTCGTTTACGTAGCAATATTTTCCTCTTCTCAATGCAGAAAATGGTTTTTATCCGAAAGCGATATCTCAAAGGGTGACTGAGTTACACGGAATTTAGTTTAACATGTAAAACCCTATCCTTGCTCCCGCCGCGCTCCGAGGTAGGCAGAAGCCTTAACAATTATTATCCTGGTTAAAACTTTCCCGATTCCCCGTCTCTCCCAATCAATGACTCCAATGGCTAAGTTGTCGACGAGACGATATGATCTACTACCTATCCTATTACCGACGTACCAGTTTGCTTGTGGCAGAATATAACGAATTTTTTTTTATTCCATGAACACCCCCTGAGCGTAGTAGCTTGGCTGCTGTAAACGAAATTTAGCGTGATTCAACATTAATACGACTAAGTAACCAGTTAGTACACGTATTAGCTAAATGTAGAAGCGGTTAATAGATCCACGTTCAATAAGGCAATTCCTAAAGACAACAATTATATGTGGATTAATAAAAAAATGCTGAGAATAGACTAAAACTCTAAAATTCGTATGTACGCACAGTTGCAGAATGTCATTGTACAGCATGTTCACAAAATAATGTAATAAATTACTATTTGTGAATAAGATGCGTAATGAACAAAATAGAACACTCTATAGACTGAAATAAGTCAGTAACTGACAAACGAAAACGAGGGAAGAATGACATAACGGTAGAAGAAATTAATAACGAAACCATAACACTGAAGGATAAGTTGCTTAAGAACCGAAGTGTTGCAAATATAAGAAAATCTCTCAGGTAAGTTGTCGGTACAGTCTTGTTAAATGCAGATACAACGATGGATTGGAATATGTATCACGAGAAGCCATCTTATATCTCAACTGTATAAAGGTGATTCGAAATAAAGTGAGCTGTCAATAAAACCTTGATTGATTTCTATTTTTCGCAAGTTTATATCTGTACGCTGCATGTACACATAAACATTGCTACACGCATTAATTTACATAAGGTTGCAAAATTTTTATATTTACATTACACTGCTCCGATAAATGTTATCTACTATATATACTCATTAAATGCGCTGGTTCGGAATGTATGCTATACTGAACAGTCATCTTAGTTATAAATACCAGCGAATTAACAACGTCTTATAACTAGAGACATAAAATTCGCGTTATCATTTGGTAACAGACTAAACTTTAATTGCCTTTACATAACGGAGCATAATCTGCGATTCAATTGGCCACGTGTGTTACGACTTTACAGAGATTGGCCTCTCTAACGTGTAAGCATTCTCCGTGTCGAGTCGCGACAATATCGGCCAGCGGGAGACGTCGAACGAGCCTATAGTCAATTGGAGTCTAGTCAGCTGTCAGAAAATAACGCGAATTTTGCATGTCTCTACTTATAACACTGGTTTCTGTGCATCGACTCGAATTGATACTACACGCACTATTGCCGTTACGAACCTCGTAAATGCGGAGAGGTCGATTTCATTTGATATTCTTTCACTAATGCTGTATTGAAATAGGAAAATACACGGAACTACATACAATGATACGTTACCAACCATACAAACAATAAAGTAACTATTGTTAATGTTGACTTATGTGCAGTAGCGGCTAGTGATTTTTTCTATTAGTGCTAACTTCATCCCAAATGACCTATGCTTCGTTATGAAACACAGCTACTGATTGTGTGTTGCGGTGATAAAGAAAGTGTTGTGGAAATTGTTCCTCGCCTCTTGTACGCTATTGGTAGAGTTAGAGTATCTGTCCCTGGCAGCCTGTTGGTATAAGAGAGATGCACCACTCTCACATCTACGCGCATACACTTCACAACTGCGTAGATGTTAAATACTAAATGTCAATTGTTGCCGTGATTGTGATGTCTTCTGATTTCGTATTTTTTTCCAGTTCGTGACCAGATATAATCAAATAACTTTGTAACATATAATATAAGCAACTTAGACGGTCACAGTTGACAACCTGTGATGAAACAGTAGTTATAGCTTACACTGAATTACCGTACGTAATTGACCTTAAATAATAATATTTTCAAAGTAAAGCACAGTTTAGTAAGCGAAAAAAACCAAACTTATTAACTACCAGACAGTATTAAGTTAAGGGGCACACTGCAGTTTTTTGATCATGCAATGCAGTAGATTTTAAATAAATAAAAATTATGTTGGTAATTTTGGCGCTGGGAAAATATAAATTTATGAAATGTATGTATCTGAATTGACGAAACAGTCTAGATATGACGACAATGCTTTGATAAATATAGTAGCTGTGATGTATCTAAGGTGAATCATTGTTTCATTGTTGTAATTTTGGTGCAAGACAGAGATGGGTTAAGTTTATCTCCGTATGTGGGTATTTCACAACTGAGATAACGGATGACGTTCGTGTAGTATATGTGGCCTGGTGATTACATCAAACTCGAAAAAACAACAAAGACATGAAATTTAGTCATACACATATAAGGCTTATCGGTTTGTAAGGCCATACAAAATTCGCTTTATTGTTTGGTGACAGACAAGATTGGTCTGATAGGTAAGTAGTCTATGATTTCATTGCTCACCAGTCATTGTGTGATGTCATTTATGCATTTATGCATTTTAGTGCTTTACAAGCCACTTGTCACTACAGAAGAAAATATAGATTAAGAACAGCTACTCGTCGTATAACTTACCGTCCAAACGATTGATGTTAGAGGCATAGTTAATAGATGAAAATATTTCTACAGACGATAGATGTAGTCGTACATAAATAAAAATTGTGGTTTGCTGACTTCTAAAATTTTCCATTTTTTGCTAGGTTATGTTATTTTAGGTTAGTTTTGGTAAATTAGGTTATTATATCCTTACGTTTCCCATTTTTCGAGGTAAACTAGCAAAAATGGAAAAAATTATGGGTAAAATAACCTAACATAATCTAATATAAAGTAGCCAAAACTACCTTACGAAAAGAAAAGTTTCTAATTATGTAAACCTCAGTTTTCCTTTGGACAGAGACGTTACTACAGAGATGTCGGTCCGTTAGTATTTGTTGATTTGGACGTGAAGTTCATAGATGTAATAGGCTTGAGGAATATGATGACGAAACGTGCATGATTGTTGGCAGCGTATGTTTACTGTGACAAGTCTCTCATGTGACTGAACCATTCAGAATAAGGCTATTGTGACACAATACGTCTGTGATCATCCAGTATAACTCCAAGACAAATGAGAGTTACAGCATCTAATTACTGACATGAAACAAAACTGAAGATGAGCACACACTACATCGAAGTCAAATGGTGCGAAAACATTTTCACCACTAACTCGGGGCTCTAGAAATTATAGCGTTAAATTCGATTGTCAGCTCTACGTAAGAGAGCGTGGTTCATAATTCAACGCTATACGCATTAATCTATAACGGTAGGTTTCTTGAAGCCAATTTGCGAAAGTTAAACAATATCAATCCTAGACAATAGTTTTAGTCAACGTTTCAAACAAAATTGTTTCCAATGTTACGAAGCACAATCTCTGACGCCGGAACCTCGTACATTTAACTGCGGCGCAAGAGATCACGCGTACCGAATAAGTAATTCTGGATTAATATTTACTCATAAAGTTGGCAAATACCATTATCTAGGATTGTCATTGAGTATTTTATCCATATTGGCTTCGAAAAAAGCGTAGAAATAAATTGATGTTTTAGCGTTTACTTATCTACACACACTCTTAAGGGCACAGTCTGCCTAAATATAGTTTCCGCCCTCTTAGGCCTAGATGCTGGCTCTGGGGTAGTGAGGAGACCAAAGTACGTGATGCGTCAGATACGTCAAAACCTATAGAAATCATGGTTTATCGCGGGAAAACTTGACTAATTGCTGGGTTTCAGCGTACGTTCAGCTTATGAAAAGATTACTGTAATTCTCTTGTTCCTAGAGTTGTTACCCTATTTGACTAAGCCAATAATAATCCCGCTATTGTAATATTTGATACCTGTTATTGGTCTGCAGACAGCTACTTTGTGTCAGACGTATATCGCCCAGTCATATATGTCACAAGAAATTACAGTGTTTTCAAGGCTATGTTGGCACGACAATTTTTCGCGGTATACCATCATTAGAGCCCGGAAGTTTTTGTGAAAAGATTTTTGCCTCACTTTGTTACAGTACCTTGCGTGCACACCTGCAGCTCTGCTTCGTGGTCAGTGATTGGATGCTTTAACTCTCTCACGTTTTGGGTTCTACCCGCAGATCACAAGCGTGTGGTGTCGCAGATAACCGTGTTCTGATTGGTACAGTCCACTAAGTGAAGCATCTGCACAAAGACACGCTGCCAATAACCACGAAGAAGAGTGGAGATGTGCACTTAAGACACTGAAACAAGCTGATGTAAAAATATTTTCGCGAAAACTTCCGGTCCCTAATAATAGCCTCTACGCGCAAGGCATTAGACAGCTAAGCAGTCCGTCCGTTGGCGGCTCGCCTTTATCAAACATCCAAAGAAGAAATAATTAGAGACGGGAATAATTCGCCGTGTAGGCTAGCCTCCAAGAATATATGTGTCTTCAAACAGACAACAGCTGTTCATTGGCTGCTTGTTGACACTGTGAAATGAGCCAGAACGGTCAGTCGGTTTTCACTATTTGCATGGCAGCGTAACATTCAAATTTTGACTTTGACACACCATTATGAGAAAACTGTGAGAGATAAATTGGTTTTGTAAGAGGAAACCGTAGTCCGAAATATCGTCTGGAAAACTAAAAATATATTACAAAATTATAAAATTATGATTTAATCGCGTTTGAACATCCTTACGAACGTCGCCTACCTGAGCGGTTTTCTCTTTCTTTAGGCTCAGAATCGACGGAGTTATATGAGCGACTCTGAAGAGCATTTCAAATGACATTTCATCACAACGAACAAAACTCTGTTATAGCGCGCAAGATTCTCGCCGCTCCAGTTTTACTGTACGGCACTGAGTAGTGGCCATATAATTTAATTGGTCTGTAGCAACCTTCGGTGCTCGATTATGAATTTCGCATACATCCGGTTAATAGATTTTGCAGTACGGTGGTCTGAAATCGCCGTTTTGAGCAGCTTTCAGGGCCTTCAAAACAGTGTACGTTATTTAATGATCATTGTGTCGTAAGGGCGTCCAAGGGGTAAAAAATAATATTTTTATATTTGTATTTCATACTTTACTTGGGAGTACATGTCCCTTATACGAAAGAAATTTAGCTCAACCGGTTTTCCCATAGTGCCACTTCATAGTCAACAGTTGAATGTTTTTATTTCTTACAAGACGTAGAAAACCATTAACATAAATAAATAAAAAAAAATTCACATTGAGACTACATGTAACAGGTTACTGCTTGAGATGTTTTAAAATCCCTTACAAAATAATTTTGAATTTAAAAAAAAAATCTATGAAAGAAGCAAAAAATACAATTTTAAAACATATCAAGCAGTACATCTTGACATGTAGTTTCTGTGGGAATTTTAAGAGCCTGCAAATTTTGACTTTGAAGTGCCATTATGGTAAAACTGGTTGAGCTAATTTTTTTTTTCGTAAGAGGAACATGTATTCCAAGTAACGTCTACAAAACTTACACTATTTCATATAAATATAAAATTACGAATTTTCCCCGCTTGGACACTGTTAATGACAGTCCGTACTTACCCGAAGTGCGTTTCCTTTGCGTACATCGGCACAACGGGCATATGCAGAATAGTTTCGTAAAATAAAGAAGGAATTTCCCCGCATATTGTAACTTTGTTTGAAGTGCGTGGCTAGCGACCCCCCTAAATGCGATTCGTACTCAAACGAAATACAAATATATTGTCTGACTGTTTTAAGGAAATATCATGCGACTGAAGGTCTGTTAAACGTTCGGCGATCTGGGCAGACATATAACCCTTATTTCTGTAAACCTCTGCCAGTTCCGCGGGGAAAGGGCGGACTGGACAATGAAGGCGTGTCGGCTGGGCGGCCGTCAAGACAAATATTAGACACATATAAGCAGGTAACTGAAAAATACATAGTCTTTTCGGTGCAAGATATACTTCAAATAGCTGTTTGTTTAACTTTCATTAGCAACTGACCAATAAGCAGAGACTGGAAAAATTCACGGGTTTACTGTGTACTCAAGCACTCAGTAACTGCCCAGTGGGCTACTCGCTGACACACGGTTGAGCCTACATTTAGTCACTTCTTTACTATTGGCTCAGCGCCCTCCAATAGGAGTTAAATAAGGCAAGAACAAACTGCAGGAAAGTAGTTAATTCAGTTATTTGAGTTCTACCTTGTGGTCAAAACAAAACGCGGATTGTTCAGGTCTCTACCAATGACTACGGACATGAAGTGTTCGAAATTTGTTTGCCACGAGCTAGCTTTCAATGAACTGTAAGCTCGTGTAACTTACTCAATTGGTACTTGACCTACTTGATAACTCCTGGAGAGATGATGGTTTATCGCGGGAAAATTTTACTGTTTGCTAGATTTCAACATACGTTCAGCTTAACAAAAGATTACTGGCCTTTGATTGTACCTGGAGCAGTTAACCTATTTGACTGAGCCAATAAGAATCCCACTATTGTAATATTTGATGTGTGCTATTGGTCTGCAGAGAACTACGTTGCGTCAGACGAATGTAACCCAATCATACATGTCACTAGAAACTACAGTGTTTTCAAGTGTATGTTGGCACAAAACATTTTCGCGATATAACACCATCTCTAACAATAAAGAAGCAACTGCGTATATGCACGCCATTACTGTTTCAGCGAGCTCACAGATATTCTTGGAAGTAAGCGTACAATTTATTGAATACTCCCCCCCCCCCCGGGCCCCCATCATTTTTCAGGTCCCTGTCAATGACTGGAGCCACTAATTAAAAAAAAAAAAACAGAATTTGCACCAACGTGTTTTGTTTCATTGACTTACATGCCCATTTTCAGCTTTCTGCTTTGTGATCAGTAGGGACCCCTGTTTTTCGCGAAAAGAATTTTGCCTCACTTTGTTTCGGTGTCTTACGTACACATCTGCAGTTCTGCTTCGTGGTCAGTGATTGGATAATTTAACTCTCACGAGCCTTGGCATTTTACCGGCAAATCACAGACGTGTGGTGTTGCAGGAACGTTGTTATAATTGGCTCAGTCAAATAAGGTAAGGCTTTTCACATAGACACGTTGCCAATAACCGCGAAGCAGAATTGCAGATGTGCACGAAATGCACCGAAACAAACTGGGGCAAAATTCTTTTCGCGAAAAACAGGGGTCCCTAGTGATCAGTTACTAAATTTTTATAACTCTTGTTTTGTTGTGGTTATACCCGCTAATCACAGACGTGTGGTGTCGCAGTATATCATTGGCACAGTCAAATTAGCGACGCCTCTGCACAAAGACACGCTACCAATGCCAATGAAGCAATGCTCGTAAGGCATTGAGACAAGTTGGTGACCAATTCTTTTAACCAAAAATAACAGTGGCTCTACCCATGACTCATTTGTTGCCTCCAGGAGAATTCTGCGTTAACAAAACAGAAGTGAAAATAAGCAATTTCGTGACAATTCATATAGTGTACTGCTGTGTCAACAATCAGCCAGTGATCATTCGATAACTAGAGATGGGGAAATTTCGCGAATTCAATGACCCGCATGTTAGAATCAAATATCCTATGCATACTCAAGTCCCGACCATTTGTCCACTAGCTGCTATTCGGTGGAACAGCATCCAATGAACGAGCAGACAGGACTTGAGTATTCACAGCATAAATACAGATAACTGAATTTGCGAATTTTTCTCATCCCTATCGATATCTTATTTAGAGTTCATATTATCTGTGGGGTCTAATATAAAGGGTTGGCGAATTCGTCGGTTTATCCTGTTTTGACTCACAACCCGCACGATAGCGATTAATTATGAGATCAAGTTTTGCTGTGTGCTAAACGAACCGAGTTTGTTTGCTAATTAGGTTCCAGATTTTTCTGAAAAAAAGGTTTGCCACAACTTTTTCCAATGTTTTACGTGCACATCTGCAGCTTTGCTTCATGGTGAGTGAAGGGATGTTTTTAATAACTCAGACACCTCTTGTCACACCCTCAAATCACAGACACGTGGAGTCGCAGTTAACGTCTTCTGATTGTTACAGTCAAATGAGACACGTCGGTGTACAAATGTGCACTACTAACAGCAACGAAATAGAGCTGCATATATGCACAGAGGTTCCTCGGAGCCCCGCCGAAAACAAGGATATGTATTTACGCGTTAAAATTATATTTTCCTTTGACGATAAATTGCTTTCGGACAAAGCCATTTTCTGCACTGATATGAGGAAAATATTGCTACATTAATTAAAACTGGAAAAATTATGAGTACGTGTTTCGTAGTGTGTTTAATTTTTTTAAAATACATATTTCCTTACAGTTTGTTAGACAAATAAATTACAGTTCTGAAGACACTTTATCAATGGGGTCCGTACCAAGATGGACAAAATAGTTCCGGGTGTCAAGAGGTATGTTCGGTAGATACTGAGATGCTGTGGAGTAGGCAGAGCTCTTAAAAACTCCCAATTACTGGAGACACGCAAACTTAGTGTTATTATTTGGCTATACGCTAAAATCCACCGACCTATATTTATCTGAACACACTCCGTGACGTTCCTGGTTTCGGGCCTTCTTATCTTTGTGTGCCCGCATTAAGGGGCCTCTCTATCTGCGTTTCAACTGCGTTGCAGCGAGTTATGACTATTCTTGTTCGGACGGAACTTTTTAACACGCATTATATTTGTACGTCTACGTACATAACACTTCAAACTATGTCGCTATAGTTTATTAGAAACCTATTTTTCAGACCCCTCAAAATAGCCCTCCAGACTGCCATGTATGGGAAAGTAACAACCGGATTCGAAACCCAACTGTAGAAACAAGCATTCGACTTTTAACTATGCTGTCCACAAATAAAATAATGTCGTCGCCGCTTAGTCCCATAGGAAAAAGGATAATAGTAGAGCACTGCACGCCAGCTGATCAGTTCGCGCGGAGATGCGATAATGCATTACTAGAGACATGCAAAATTCGCGCTATCATTTGGTAGCAGATTAAACTTCACTTTCCTATACATAACAGAGCATATCTGCGATTCAATTGACCGCGAACTTACATGTGTTGTCTTTACATGTGTGACATCTTTACATAGATTGGTCTCTCTACCATGTAAACATTCTCCGCGGCAAGTCACGGCAATATCGGCCAGTGGGAGACGTCGAACGAGCCTACAGTCACTTGGAGTCTAGTCAGCTGTCAGAAAATAACGCAAATTTTAACGTTCGCTACGGTCAGTTCGTAGATACCCCCCCCCCCCCCCCCC
>PNEQ01125273.1:0-11675 GCA_003012365.1 Medauroidea extradentata | reverse complement strand
GGATGGAACTGATTATATTAAATAATTTTTGAAAACATGGTGTTGCGGAGATGAGTTTTTCACCTTTACTAAGAAACATTTTATTTTGACTAACTGTGTTAATTACCTACCTTAAAAAAGAACCATGTTTATAGTGTATGCTATGTTTAATATTATATATTATTGATATTGTGTTTGTATTAGTGTAAGCATATTACATGGTATAGATTTGTTAGTATTGCAAATAAGAATATAAAATAAAATGATTGATTTCTAATCATAAATGAAGAAATCTGTTTTCTTAAAATTATTTTTGAAAGCATGGTGCTGCTGGTATGAGATTTTCCCCTTTACCGTGTAACATTTTATTTGTAACCGATAAAGTGAGTTATCGTAATTACGTTGAAAAGATACACAAGTTTATATCATTTTAATTAATCACATTACTAGGCACAGCTATACTTGTTAGAATTGAATTTTAAGATTATTGCCCAGCTTCACAACTATTTTCATTTCCATCAACGTTACTCATTATGCTACTACAGTAATAGTTATCTATTTATATTTATAAGAGAAATTTTGATTATATAATTTTTATTTCAGAAGTTTTTAATTTTGTCCCGCTAGCGAAACGAAATCGACCACTGTGCGACGGCTCCAAAACTAATTCAGTGGAGGATGTGTATGAATGTTTGGAGGAATGGGGACCGAACATGAGGCTGCAAGTGGCTCGCAACATTAGCGTAGGAATATTGGATGAACTGGTGCTTTGGTTGAAGGTTGTGGTATACTAATCTGAGAACTATTGGAGTTCATTGCTTCGAATTATACTTTATGGAATAATGAAGAGATGTCAGACTTTACATGTATTTGGACATGTGGATGAAAGGTTCGCACAGTTTCTTTTATACTATTAAAATATTTAATTAGATGATCATCTTTTTGTTATCACTTTTCGCCCATTTAAAATTAATATATTACCTAAAAGCACCAGCAGCTCTCGACGAAACCTGAGTAACTTGGTTGATCCTGGTGCCTGGTACATCATTTTTTTTGCAATGTTATCGAATCTTTCTGTGAGCTTTTGTCTTATTTTTCGAGAGGACACATTTGTTAGGTGAATGTAGAATACCCCTGATGCACCTTTTTTTTATTTGGAGATGGCTTGTGAGCTCGTCGAGGGGATCCTCGCCGTTTTTCATGTGTATCGGCAGAAGTTGATGTTCGAGAACATTGATCTGTGGTAGAAATTTTTGTTTTACCGTTATTACGTATCTCCTCGGATTCGCTTGAAAACATATTCTTCGCCATTTGACCCTCCATGGACACTCGGTCTTGTTCGTGACCTGGTATAACCATTCCATAAGGGAAGGATTGTTCCAAAGTGGTTTGTTTGGAGGAGGAGAGTTGTGGAGATGTAGCCTTAATTTCAGAATTAATTTTGGCTTTTGTTATAATTACGTCAGAAGTTTTTTCTGAATCTGATGACAGCACAAAGTCAAAACAGTAATCAGGTGAAGTTGGTGGGGAATTCTCGTATTTGACAGGTATGTTGAATTGCTCACCTTCTTCTGATGACACCTCGAATGTAGAGAACTTGAAACACTGGGCCTCTGTAGCAGGAAGATGTCGCACTAGCAGAGCAGGCATACAGTGAATAGCACAGTAGCTGTTGAAGACTTTCATTGTTGTGCAGTGATAGGCAGGGACACATACATAGTAGAAGGGATAAGATTATAAAGGTTGTAGGTAGAGGTTATTGATAACTTTGTTTGTCCTTAACTCTGGTTCTACTCTCCGATGTAAATGGAGAAGAGTACTGGAGTTGAAGGTCGAATACTTATACTCAGAAATACTGGTTACACATGAGTCTGTACTCCTATGAAAATATAGTATTATTCTACTCCGCTATGTTCCTCCTGCTCCAGTGTTCCTGTGCTCCTAGGAGCTTGGGGTTTACAAAACCACACCATTGATGAAGAACTGAGAATATTGGGCAAATGAAAACTGTCTTTGTTTACAAACGTTATTACATAATACCAATAAACAGAATAATAATGCCTGTGATTTTCAGTATTTTGAATTAGCCGCAACAAATAATAACGAATAGCAAAATAAATATAAACTTCCTATTTTATTTACATATTTTTCAACATTTTTAATTTAAACCTGTTCCAATGTTATACATATGTGTTGCTTTCTTTTTGTAAACTTTTAAGTCACATGTTAATACCAGTAATATACTTTTATATTTGACACTGTGTAAAGCATTTGAGTTATTTTAATTTATCTAAAAACATATTTCGCGATAACATTGCTTTATTCGTCAACAATGCACTTATATTTACTTGAAATAGCACACTTCTCTGATTCTGTCGGCTTTCCTCTTGTTGACATATTGGCTTGTTGCACAAAGCCAAGACTGCCACTTAATACTATTTAATCACAAAGTACAACTTAATTACCACACATTCTTAGAAAACTTCTTCGAGGTCGTTACCTTATTTTAAATTTCTTGCATCATCTCCTAACTTTCTTGATTGCAGTGAGTTATTAAATAACTCGTTGATGTGTCAACATTCTGCCGACTAGTTTTAACTCGATGGGCCCTGCTGGTTGACAAAATGCTGGACCTTTCTCCGAACTATTTCGATCACTCTCCTTGTTTGCAGGTTGAAATTTAAAATTCAAGTACTTTCTTCAGCCACTAACAAACATTATTTTCAAAATATGATTGCTGAAAACATATTTAATTCTAAAGCTATAAGACTGGTTTTGTAAGAATTTTTAGCTACATTTTTACATGTCTCATGTCACACCAAATTGCCTCCTAGTTCCATAGGTTTTTCGGGCTAAAGGAAAAATTTTTATAGCCCTGCTTGAAGTTTATTTCAGGATTTTTGCATTTGAATGAGGATATATACGGAACTACATTCGAAAATTCGTTTCAAATCGCACATAATTTTTAATATTGAAATATATTTGGTACAAATTTGAGAATTTGTTCAAATATTATTTAAATATATTACTTTAACTCGAACGACCAATATAAAATAATTTGACCATTTCACAGTTACCTTCAACCTCACTTCTGTGTGTTTTCTTTTGCAGTCTTATGTAAAGGACATGGCGTGGTCATTAAATATCCTAGGGAGAAACAGTTACTGATGTCATTCGTTCCTTGTTAGGGAGTATGTCACTAATTTTCTTTCCTTTGAAACTTTTTTTTTTGTAATTAAGTGGAACGGACCCTTCCCAGGTTGGATAGACATGTGTTTTGGAGGAGGTGTTTTCGTGTTTTTCGTAGTAACCAGCAGCATTTCTCAATTAACTTCTTTAATAGCTTGCCATTCAATATTTACAGCATGAGCTATTAAGAACTGACCTACGTCAAATTAAATCTTTTAAGGCGGATAATTAACATACATTAGATGAATTACATTCGCTTTTGTTAACGGAATATTGCCTTGTTTTATATTTTTGCATAATTTACATGGCAACTAGTGCACAGATTTCTACAATTAAATAAACTGTTGACACAATATTACCCGTGAGTAAGAACTAACATGTCAGATCTATATCGCACACATTACAAGAACAATGAAGAAACGACAATTTTACAAAAATTTTTGAAGGAAATTTCTGATACATCGTCAATGACAGGAAAAACAAATGTGTTTGTTGAACCTTGATAGTTCCTCATAAATCTACAAAGATATCTGCCTTTATCAAAGACAGACAAAATTTTGCAGACAAATTGTTTGATTTGTTCTTTCTTTCTGCCTTCATCATAAATGAGATCAAGAAGTACAAAATCACCCTCAGTCACATCTTTCAATTCTTTAACTTTTGCACACTGAGATGAACTATCTTGTCCACAACTAGTAGCACTGGCATCTTCATCATCAAAAGAGCTTGAGTTTTGCATTTTGGAGTCGTCTTCAGATTCATTGGCGCTCAACACTCGTTTCCTTCCTTTCTTGTTTTCATTTTGGGTCGATGAGGGTGCTGATGTGGAAAGGCCAGGTTCATTTGTGTCCTCAAGTATATCCATACAGATACTTTTTCCTGGTGTGACATTAACTCTGGTTTTTCGTTTTGTTGTACCACTATGAGTTTCGCTTGAACGTTTCTTGTTTAGGTATTCTTCAAATGTTGGAACCCATGCATTACTCGTACTTCCTCTTGCAGCTTCAGGTACTGTTTCCATTAACACATCGCTTTTATGAGGTAATTTTTTCAGCACAGCATTTTTGCCAATTGGCCAGATCCCACAAGCCCTGAAACCTGCAACCAAATTTGATTCAATGTTGTCTGTAAAACTGTCTATGGTGCGTTTTAGAAGCCTCGGAAATTCTTGTTTTGGAATGCAGCCTTGATTTTTTCTTTCCATTGTCTGAGTGCTTCTCTCCATTTCATCTTCAATGGTCGGTAAAAGGCCATGTCCAAAGGCTGACACAGATGTGTACTGTGTGGTGATATTAACACATCTAATGTTATTTTCTTGGCACTGCTTGATAACTGAGACTGAAACGTGGCTTGCTGGTTGTCAGCTATGAGAACTTTATGAACATTTCCTAATGACTTAAGAAATGGGAGAGCTATAGTACAGAACCATTCTTCATAAATAGTGCCATCAAACCAGCCACTCTTTGATCTGTTTTACTGTGTTCCTCGTGGTCCTCCTTCCATCCAAGTGTTATAGAGGTGTTCGGCCTTGTATACAACATATGGAGGAAGCATTACACCCGAAGCTGAGCCTGCAAACATCACAGATGTACTGACTTTATTGGTATGTAGTATATTCTCAGTATGTTTGCTCCCTCGTCTTACTACTACCCTAACCCTACCAGGATCGTCAGTTAAGTTCGTCTCATCGAAATTAACTATTGCTTCTGGAGTGACCCCTTCCAGAGAATCATCGAGCTCCATGAAATAGTTTTCAATGAGTTCAGGTGTGATTTGACTCCTAGATCTCTTGATGTTTTCACTCAGTCTCAAACTGAGAACATCTTTGTGTCTGACCAAATAGGATAACACCCAATCCTTCCCAGGTAAGTTATTTTTAAAACGTTTTTCTCTCACACCCTTTTTGTCCGGATAGCTTTTCACCAGTAGCCGAATATCAAAAGTAGACAAAGGAAATCCCCACTTACTTGCTGCAATTATGCCTTCGTTTAGGGCTGTTTCATCATCTTCTTCTGAAAAAATGCATGGACGTCCATAACTCCCAGTGTTCTGTAACGATCTTTGGCCCGCAGGCAACTCGCTAAAGACCGCTACAAATGTTTAAAGACAGGGGGTAATCATTTAGAGTGTAGAAAAAAAACTCACTAATTTGAACAAAGGCAACAGCCTAAATCTCAACATGTCGCAAATAGCAAATCTCAACAAACCTTTAAAATGTTAAATAAATTCAACAACTCAAAACAAACTGCGCACCTCTGGTAAATACTATTATACTTCATTACAAACTATACTACTACAAACATCTTAACTAAAATGGCACATTATATGAAACGCCTATTTGAATCACAAATTTTTTCAGTCTCTAGCGATCTAACAACAAATTAAAAAAATTACAACTCTATTGGAAGGGCGCAAGTACACTTAGTACTTCAATGTCCAGAAAAGGTTCGTTGTGTATATGTAATCACTGTTCAATTTCTCAAAAGTTCCCTTCATACAACTCACGAAATGTTTCTATTACAACTGTGAAAACAATTAATTAAATTAATAAGATTATTGTGGAGCGTGCTTTAAATAAGTTCACAACATTTCTATGTAAATGTGTACTACATCTTAGTTAATTAAATACTAAGCAATTCATTTGCGCTATATATGCTCGCTCACAAAAATTTACTTCTGAAACTAATGGAATTTCTCGATTACAAATGTGTGAAACAATTAATTACATTTACTATTTTAGAACATGCTTTAAATAAGTACACTTAATCTCTAAGCCAATGTGTACTTCAATAAAAATTATTTGTTACAATGATTTTAATCACTTGCAAAATAACGTTTACTAATGTGTACTGCATTCCATTAAAATAAATTAATATTTTGGAAAATTACTTCAATAATTTCAATTCAACACATTTCGTCTCTCACACATGAATATTTGTACTGCAAATAAGATACTTCAATATTCACCTACAAGGCACTTAATTTTAACAATTCTACAACTTGCCAACAGAACTAATATGTAACCTTGCATATTTCGGTGCCTCTGAAAACTGATCATAAAGTGCCCACGCTTAAAAAGTTATCCACATCTATTCCACGATTATTCTCGTTATATTCAAATGCAGTAGAATAATTTTGATGAAGTTAAAACAGGTGCCATTTCAAATTAAAAGGGCCGCAACATACCTTCCACAGAAGACAAACTCAACCCAGCTTCAGCAGAACAATTTGGGCTCTGGGCCAAGTCTACCCACACAGCAGAATAAGCCCTTCATACCCAGGGCAATTCCAGGAACAATTTGGTCATACAATCTTCACACTCCAACATGGACAATTTGGCCCAGCAAATTGTGTCAGCTCCTCTTGCACCAAATTAATTTTCACTCTCGTCACGCATTAGCCACTAAATTCCGCTATAAAATCGGCATAACATAACGGCCGAAATTTAGCATAAAAAATTTACGACAGGAAAATAACTACTGGAAGCTTTGTCCTATATCTGAACTCCCAGGCACATCGCACTGCTTGACTGATCGCCATTTCCCGCACTGAAGTAGCAACTAGTCGCTCGGCTCTCGCATCTAAGCGACAGTAATTTTACCGCTTACGAGTTGCTTCATAACTGCACAACTAACTGCCTCTGATTTCATAATGCTCTTTTCCCGAACACATCATGTCCGAAGAACGACAGAAAATCACGGCAAATTAACCTGACCCACTTCTGCTTCGCGTGCCTTTGACCTCTATAAATCACTCCCAGCTGACAGCCTCAAGGTCGCAATGCTTCACTCCGACATATCACACCAGCTAAGCACAACCCCTCTCCACCCCTCGCCAACTCCTCCTCAGTCCAGGAGAAACAGTCCGGCATTTCCCCTTCCTTCCCCTCCAGGTGCGCACGAATAACTCGCCGACTGCGATCAATAATTGTGCGCGCACAGCACCCGCCTTCTGCGATCGATAACACAGCGCGCGTCACAGACAGCTATGTTTCCTACAAACAAAGCCGCGCTTCACCCCACGACTGCTATATAGCAGACGCTTAACTTCCAGAAACAAACACTATAAGGCCTGTGACGCACCACGAAACTAATCGCGGACGTCACAGTTCTTATTGGAAATCCTTCTTTGCAGTGTCGATTTTGGCACTCCAAACATTTCTGCTGCATCCCTGATTGACATCCCATGCTTCTTCACACGATCAACAGCTTTCTGCATAATTTCCTTGCTGAAGTCATGATATTTTCGAGTCCCAGGTGCCCGTCTGTATTTTCTCGGCATGGTGAGTGAAAGCTGAAAAAATATATGTTCCATAACCTATAAGTCCCAAGTTACCCCACTTTATACGTAACTTTATAGATTTTTACACAAAAATTGTACAAATGCAAAAATATTTGTATTATGGTTATGCATTGTAAACACAAATGCATAAGTTATACGATATAACAGCTAAAAAACACGCCTTATCATAATAATTTTCTCCACGAGTGAAGTTATTTCATATATTAAAAAAGAACTTAAAATAAATAAACTTTACTTTTATTTAACACATTCCAACTCTTAAAATATCTTATAATCCATTTAAACGATGCTTCACATGTATACTAACAGCTGATGTACAGATCATACACTTTGGTAAAAAAGTGCAGGGTTGCCAAAATTAAAAAAATAATTATTAATATGTGAGCCAAGTTTCTACTTAGTCCCAAGTTACCCCATTTTACAGTATTACTTTCAGTTACACAACTTGCAAATTAATTATAAAATTAAATTACAATTCTTATATCATTTGCTGTCTGAAAGTTTTTAAGAAAAGCACATAATGGTGGTTTAACATATACAAGCAAGGATGGTTCTCACAGCATCTTAAAATACGAAAATTGATGGAATCGGGAACATGCACTGCAGTGTGATTAATTAAGTTTGATAAGTAAATATTATTTTATGCCTATTATCACACACAAAAATAATTGAATTGGTTTGAAAAATAAGGAACAAAGCGTGGCTAGTGCTAGCATTTTAAGGCCGCCAGTGATAGATAATAATTAAGTCGGCGACAAAGTTTGCAATAATATTACTACCCCACCTTATAAAAAAAAGAAGCCTTCAAGTTTTGGAAATAGTTTGACTTGACTAACTGAATTAATAAATTCGCCATGAGTGTTCACTCGCTATTTCATGAATAGTTCTAATACTTATTTAATGTGTAGTGAGTGTGCTAATAAGAAGCTTCAGTAAGATTGCCTAACTTATTGTACATACTGCAGTGCATGTTCCCGATTTTAGCAAATGTCGTAGTTTTTGACGCTGTGTTATAAGAACCATCACAATGACATTACACTGCTGTAAGTGTGCTGCTTTTGACCCCCTTCTGATAAGTAAATAAATGTAGCGTGAAGTACGTCACTGAATATAAGTTAATTTAACATGGCATATGCAATAGCATTTTACGAATTGGTCGCTAGTTTGACACATTAGCCCATGACAGTAAAATTATAGATATAATAAAAAGGTGTGCTGATTAGTTTTTAATTTACTTACTTGTTCGTGTATGCTACATGGACTGTCAATAAGTGTGACACGTTAAGTTGTCTTGGGAGCACCTTAAAAGTTGTGTCAGAATGTATTTTCGCCAAGACTGCAATTTCTTTCCAAGAAATGGCGAAATGAAAATGACACACTGAGAATTTGACCATGCAAGAAAGCTTGGTAGAATCTGTTTGCACGTTCTCCAATAACATTTGGCGCATTTATAAATATGTTGTCCTCCAGAATACTTGATAAATCTTCTAGGTTATGAGGTACTGGTGTTTATCAGAACCACTTGGCTCTCAACTTTTGAGACTGAACTGAAGGGAATCCCACTTCGTCACTTGTGCAGGGGTAGCCATAAAGAAAGTAATTACTATATGTTTGTTAGTATCACAAAGTGCTGTCATTCTTGCCATACACTTCGTTCCTTCTTTAATACTGAAGTAATATCGGTGGACGAAACCCCTGTCGAGGTACCACTTGAGGAAACGTCGCTGTCTCAGCCGCTAAAAATGTTACAAACTCTTAATTTGACAAATTTATGGTTTGATTACAAGAGGAAAATGTATTTTTGCCTCTATGCAGTAGGGTAGCCAGTCGTATTAATGTTGCGACCGAAAAGCATACTGTGTGTATTAACATAACAAGTCCTAAATTTTTTCATAATAACCTCCACTTTTAATACAGAACCTGACACTAGTGAGCAGACATTTAGTTAATTGGTAGGTATAGAACATGCATTGTAGACCCTATAGCATTCCGTTCTCCTAATAAAGTGACACATAAAAGTATTTGTGTCTAATCGTTTTGCATAATGTTGATAAAAAATGTGTTACATTTGAATAGTGGAGTCGCTTAGAGATTGAAGATAGAAAACATTTGTATCTAGCTGGAAAGTATGTTATTTTGTTCGATTTTTAATGCTGAATAACGTACTAAAACCCCACCGAAATTCATAGTGGGGAAAATTGTGCAAGATGTATGAATAGTGTGGAAATACAATGTTCTATTTGGCTCAAAAACGCTTGTTTATATTAGGCAGTAAAGTACAGCTGGGAAGTGGGTTATTTTATTGTGTTTTTATGGCGAAAATCAATTAAAAACCCCAAAGTAAATAAAGCTGTACGCATAAAAAGTTTAGAATAATACACTGTGGTAGGCTTGAAAATTTTAGAAAAAAAAACAAAAGCTGAAAAGGTGTCTTTTGTTCATTTCTCAAATTTCGTACAACTTCTTAAAACTCCAACAAAATCTGTGGTGGGAAAATTATTCTGGATGTCTCCAAAACAGGCAATAATAATAATATTTTAGGTGACTCAAATAGGTGGGTAAAAAAACCACAAGTAGTTATAAAAATAGAAAGTCATTATTTCTTTACTCTCTTCGGTTTACAAGAAGTTAAATCTACTGGAAATTGTAGAGGGTGCACAAATTTAGAAAATCGTTACGTTAAGAGGCTCAATTTTGTTGGTGAAATTTACATATATATTGAAATATATACATATATTTATTTAAACATGTAAATATATCGTATTACTTTGCTTTTAAGGTTCTTATCGAGGTGGGCTGCATTTGTGTGTATGGGCCATAAAATCGATAGAGCGTAAATGGTGTCGTCGGCCGGCGCATGTAACGAAACATGCCTGCCACACAACTGGCGTGCAGAGCTTTACTATTTATCATTTTCCTGTGTGACATAAAGCAGTGCCCGTGTTATTTTATTTGTGGGAAGTATGGTTGAAAGTCTAACAAGTTTCTGTCATGATGTTTTTCGAATCCAGTTGGTTTTTTCCTCGATATGGCAGCCAGAAAAATGTGTTTCTTTAGCAATTTTGAGGTGTTTGACAATCATATTTCTAATTAGTTATCCTAAAATTTTAAACTGATAGTAACTTCTTTTGAAGGGTGTGTTATTTTCGTAGTCATACACCTGTAATGCATGTTGAATAGTTTCCTTTTTTAACAATAAAAATTTTTGTGTCTTGCCTTTTTATTTTAACTTTATGCAACACATATGTCAACATTAATTTCTAACACTGTTGTTCATACCCTATTTCCGTACAAATTTAAAAATTATGTACCAGAAATAAATATATATATACACACCATAATGTATACTTCACAATTTAAGTTAGCATTGTTCGATTCAATTTCCCTCCATGATAATGGCATTTCAATAATCTTTAATGTACAGTGGGATACTTGGCATCGCTTGATAATTTGCCAGAGCAGCAGAATCTTAAAATTGTTAAATTTTAAACGGACCTGTTAATTCAAAGGAAACAATTTTGTAACCTTTAAAAACTTGTAATTAATGTTTCTTGAAGTGTATTAAAGTAGCATATTACTTGGAAGATCTGATAACAATTTCTTGTGGAGGTGATAAAATCGAAACTACTACCAATATCGTGACATATAAAATTGTTTCATCAATTGCCTAGTTACAACTGTTTATGTTCCACACAATTAAATCTGTTGTCTTAATGTTATCAGTGTCCGAATTTTTCCAAGAACTTCTCAACTTCGTGTTTTTGTGGTACTTTTATTAGTTGTATGTGTCCAGAAAAGTATTTAACACTAGAAACGCCAAAATTTATTCATACCTTTTAAAGCCAGCTGCGGTCATTTTGACCTTTTAAGAATTTGCGATATTTTTTAATAATAATATGCATTGTGTACTAATATATTGAATTATATATGAGTTTTGAGACTATATATATATTAATTTATTATGCACTAGAAAACTGAGAGATGTAGAACACGACTAAAATTACCAAAAAAAAATAAACTAATGTAAATATTCTAAAACCTTAGCATACTTTTGCCACTTGGAAAAAAAATCATAGTATCACTCTATCCACACAATATCAAAAGCCATGTTAAATTTCTTAGCACTGTTCCATATTTTTCAGTCACAAATAATTCTAGCTTGCGCTGTAGCAAGAAAAAATCAAAAGACACAGCACCTTTTTTAC
>PNEQ01125264.1:0-11676 GCA_003012365.1 Medauroidea extradentata | reverse complement strand
TAGGCACCCCAGTAGTAGTTCCAACTATTCCCAATAAAAGAACATTTGCTAATAAATAATAACACAGAAATTCAGTTTTAAACAAATATATTTATTTATTCCTTCATATATAAGAATTCAAACAATTTATTCGTAATGTCTGATTGACGAATCCAACTGTCGTGGCTTGCATCGAACCCCAACCATCGCACTGGCACTTAAATTCCTTTCTTCTTCAATACCTTCTCTACCAAATACGTGTTTGGATACTTGGTAACTTGAATTTCTTTGTCGTAGAAGTCTCCTCGAATAGCTTTGCCTTCCACATCTTTTAGGTAGTAGGTCCTTGGTTCGTAGTCGCGAAACTTGACCACATTAAATATTTCAGTGCTCTAGTTTGGTGTGTAGCCTTTCGTAAATGTTCCCTTCACTCGCGATATCCTTACATAGTCTCGAAACTTCGCTTTAGGCTATTGCAGGTCCAGTTTCTACTCATTTCTATAAACAGTGTCCAGTAAAATGTGGTCCTTGGCATTCGCAGGCATCATGTTCGTGGTCCTATGTTCTTTATTATTATATTTGAACACAAGCTTGGGTACTATATCCAACCACTTGTAGCTTCCTTTTGCTGACAATTTTTTCTACATTTCATTCTTCAAAGTACGATCCAAGCATTCCACGATACTAGCCTTATGATCACTAGGTATTTTATGTTTTGACATTAGTGCTTAAAATGGCTGAATGTAGAATTCTTTGCAGAGGTCGGTATGTAAATACTTGCTCAGATCTCCATCTTGCAAAACAATGTTCATCACATTTGTTATATCCCCACCACCCTTAGTTTTAGTGATCACAGCGGACGAATGATTTAATGTAACAGTCAAGAACAGCCAGAATGTACTTGTAAACTTTAAACCTTCAAGCATAAGAAATAATTTCAACCGAGTCTGCTTTATACAAGTCTTTCAAAGCAAACACACACACCAGTTTCACCTTGGAGGCTTGTGAAGCTCGCTAACAGTCTTTTGGCGCCTCATTCAATGTAGCCATCTATACATAATTATTCGATGATGCTAGATATTTCATTTGTATGTGAATTATTTCCGGCCTGCTGAGAAGCAACTAGTAGACGCAATCTGTCTACAATTTCATTAACATCATTCCAGTAAACATATTCAGAAAGTCTCCCGTCTTCCCTTTTATTACGTAGATCGAGACCAGAACCTAGGAATGATCCGCACACATCTCTGCACTCTCTGCAAACATCTCATCACAAGACTATGCGTGCTCAGCATAAGACCATGCATGCTCCGCAAATTATCTCAAAACCCATTTACTTATGCTGTGTTTCATTCCGCACGCTCTCCGCACGCTCCGCACAAGTATCTGCACCCTCCTCCTCACTCTCCTCACTACTCCATATCCCCCACACATAGTTCCATCCTTCTCCTGCATACCTCACACCCTGCATATTCTGAATACTCCGGCCTCCTTGAGGGCCACCATATTTCATTTGTCACTAGTTTTGTTGTGTTCAAACTATGTCTCATTAATTTTACTCATATATAACTTGCAAATTTTAGCTATCCTACATTGAACTTAAAAAATTATTCATCTCCAGTCCACTCACATCAGACATTTAAAATGACTTATAATTTTCATACCTTGTGTAGAAGGATTCACTTTTTTTTTTTAATTCTGTGACTAAAGTATTCTTCGCTTCCACATATTTTATATTAACATTCAAGCCATAGGACCTGAACTGAACGAACAAAGGCCTGCCTAACATTCCTGAGGCAAACCATCAAGTATGATTTAATTTAACACGATGTATCCACCCCCAAACCATGTTAAACACTTAACAAACCGTACGAAGTTAATTATCAATGTTCCCATTTTTCTACATTAAATTTCACTACACCAGAACTATATTTTTTATTTCATTTACACACATATATTATCAAACCACCATGCCACTCAACCTATCATATATATGAAAGTATTCATATCACAACTCAGCTTCTTTGATCAGTTTCACCTTAAAATGTCTTTACGTATCTCAGAAACAATAAGCGATCCTGACTTTAACTATAATATAGGATTTGGTCATATTAAACAACCATAATTCAAGTATACACCAACCTAAACCTAGCAAACATATAGTTCAAACCTTCAATATCACGAAACATAACAACTAACCCATCTACTGTACTTTCATTTCCGAAATATTACCAGTCAGTTCAATGAGGTAGGATACCATTCAATATCCACAAGTGCAGGGCAGCAGTCAAACTTCTATAGCTATAGTCTACACAAAGAGACTAACAAAATTGGCATCTAACAACTGAGTTAACTAATCCCTAACACTGAAACAATCATATAAACCACCATTTTATTCATTACATCAGTACTCCTAGTATAAACATACATACCATCAATTATGTTTACCTTAAGAACACAACAACAGAGAGTAAAATCAAATCAAAAAGACATAACCAAACTACATACATAGCATACATCACCAAACAAAACCTACATACACTAATGAAACACCTAAGACTTTTCATATCTCAGACAAAATTTCCACCGTGAAGCACAAGTCATACATAAAAAAGGTATCATTACAAAACAGTACACCATTACAATCAAACGAAACCCATTAACCCCAAAATTAAGTACAGACAAAAACACTCACAATACAACCAATGTCAAACCTATATAAGAGCTTCTCCCTACGCATCGCACATAGCACTGCCAGCGCCGCAGGCACCGCACATATCACCTCAGGCACCGCAAATATCACCGCACATATCACCTCAGGCACCGCAAATATCACCGCATATAACACCACAGTCACCGCACATATCACTGAAGGCATTGTAAATGTCCCTCATTCATTACACGAAACTCTACGCCCCTGCATACATATCACCATGTACGCAGCTCCACACCTAGCTACACGTCAACCTCGCTACTGCATACTCATTTGTCTCTTCAGTTTATACATGCTCACACTTCAACACATGTTACCCCCTTCCTCAGAGGCTACCCCATGAGAAGCACATTTAGATGCGAATTATATATAGTGGTGGTGAAACCAACAATATTTGACAAGCTGAGGCTCCAGCCATGATGCTGTAATATAGCTCGTTGGGCACGACTTCTCTCATGTTGACCCTTAAACAGAATGAAGGGTATGTACCTTTGCAGTGTCGAGGATCCTCCAGATATTCAAACGGGGACCAATCCCTCTCTTGATGATGGAGTCATTCTGAGATTAGGCATGATGAATTAGCAATCTTCTCTCTCTCACTTTATCCATCAGGAAAGACTGCCTCCTCATCATCACCGTCGTCGTCCTCCTCTCTTCCACCACAGGCACTAAAGGTGCCATGACGTTCACAGGATACTCTATTGTCGGCCTTTTTGTAGGGAGTCCTGGAGGAGATAGCAGGTCACTTAGCCGACTCATTAAATCCAACCACCGTTACCTCATACTCATCTTCACAGGTGTGCTGATGCAGACGATTCAGCAGTAGTGGCGACGGCAGTGCAAGTGATGAGGCTGTTTCTTTGAGACGTCCTTGCAATGATACTATTGTACAATTCGTCGAGCATTTAGTCACTGTTGGTGTCCCACACATGTATTACACTCAACCTCCTACTGCAAACCGAAGTCCCAAATAGCCCATGAGAGACTACTCTTTGCTAGTCTCCCAGTATGCATCCTCTACCCACCAGATAGTGTGTTGAAATCCCACCCTCCTCCCTTCAAGTGGTCATAAGTCTGTGTCAGCACCTCAGGATCGACCACCGGTACCATAAAGTCATCCTAGTGATGTGCAGGCCTCCACATGAGAGCGAGCCACTACCCGGAGTGTAAGGGGTGAACATGTGCTCAATGATCGCATCTAAGTATGAAAGTCGCCCATCTTCGAGCTTAATGTCCCAGCTCATCAGACACTAGGAGCAGTCCAGCACCCTGCAGACACGATGACGAATACAGTTACATGACATAACCCACCAAAATTATCATCTCAGTATCTAACATGTTCAAAGTTTTTGTTCACAGTCATCACAGTCCTGCCATTCCCAATAAAATACCATTTCTTATTAATAATTGTAAAAAAAAGTTAAAATAAATTTATTAATTCCTATATAAATAAGAAAGAGTACTTTACATTAATTAAATATAATGATCGATATGCAAATCCACCTGTAATGTCTTACATCGAACCCAAGCCAACACACTAATAATTTATTCCTTTACTCTTCAAAACCTTCTCGATTAAATACTTTGTAACTTGAGTTTCTTCACTGCAGAAACCTCCTTGAATATCCTTGCCTTCCATGCCAGCAATGTAGTAAGTCCTAGGTCCGTAGTAATGAAATTTGACCACTTTAAATATTTCAGTCCTCAAGTTTGACGGGCTAGTCTTTAGGAATTGGTTCCTTTATTCACAGCATCCAGACATAGTAGCTAACGGTTACTTTAGGTTTGTGCAGGCCCAGTTTCTTCTCATTTTTATAAAATGTTTGTAGTAAAGTGTTGCCCTTGTCACCCGCATGCTTAATGTTCGTGCCCCGATGTACACTCGGCCACACAAAAATTTCGCCTCTCTACAGGCCAGAAATTTGTCTAAGTCCCACTTCGGGTATCTTCGGCAGCGTATAGAGGCACACAACGAAATCACAACAACCCGACGAGCTCCACACGACACTCTCGTACCGTTCTTGAGACGCAGGATCGAATCCCTTCGATGGAATAGAAGTTTTTTTTTTTTTTTTTTTTTTTAGTTTTTCCCCAAAGGGACAATGTATTAAGACTGACAATATGTTCAAAATGAAATAAGTATATATCATGTATTTCATTCCTAATTATCAAAAACTAAAAATATAAAGTCGAGTTTACTTCTTTTATTACGTTAATAAAAGCCGAAGATAATTGTCGTAAGTTTGCGAATAAAAGATAAGAACATTACCAATTATGGATTGTTCACACTGGCATTTTAATCGTTTAGTAATAAAAGAAAACGAATGTCACCTGGGTCGTTTGTCTTTTACAGTGTAATATTATGAAGTACAATGCATTTCAGATTCTAAGCAAAATAAGTTAAATACTTTGCAGCATAGTCTGAATCAAATACACATGATTATTCGTAATTTATAACATTATTCAAGATTAATACTACACCGTACGTGTTAGCTTTTAGTGGAATGATGAGATAATTATTAGTGTAAAATGCGATTAGAACGTTTATATAAAAAGTTGATGAAGGTATATATTTGGAATGTCAGTTTTAATTACTTTTACTTTATAGGACCTCATTGACAAATGAATTAAACATTATATGTTACATCGGTAACCTACGGTGTTTCTTTCATTGCGACTTAATCAATCATTTAAACCAACTATTAAAACGTCCAGCAACGCTTAACCGTAAGCCGGAAACCCCTTGACATGCAAAGCAGATATTTTAATACGCGACATATTACGAGATAACTAAGTGCCAATGCCAGATAAGTAAAGACTATTGTGATGTGTATACCTTTGTTATAAAACATACAGATGAATCACACAAAAATTTCTGTAAATGCAAAGTTGATTAGATTACGTTAAAAAACAAAGAAGTTCAATGACACTTTAAACACACATGTTCATTGATAAAACGCCTTATTCACTTGCTCTGATCAGAAGTTCCATAATTGCACCCTTACCTTTTGAAACATTGTTCGTTCAAGTATATTAAATATATTAATTAAATGGATTGCACAGTTTCTAAATTGTGCAAGTGAAGTATATTTAGACAGACATTTCTTGGTTTGTTTAAGTAATGTAATATAAATTTCGTTTGTGATGTGTTTTATGAAAATAGTGCTTATATGCAAACATTTCGTTTTAGGTGTGTGTATACACACACACACATATATATAAACTTAATTTTAAATCATTACTTTATAATTATATAGAATTAATTTTAAATGAATTTTTATCCAGAAGCATCAGTAATATTATGCATTTTATATAGATGACTAGCACATCCTGCAGTATTTACATGTGTTACGTAAAATGTGTCACATTTTTAATAGTAGTGTTAGTAAACTAGCAAACATATTGGACATAGACTTTACACACAATTATGTTGACATTTTATTAGTGTATGTCTACACTACTTTGGCGTCCCTCTACAGTCTAACACTTCTCTTAGTGCCTTTATAAACCAAACATTTTAAACGACGAGCTCGTACCTCTAAAGATAGGCCGCATGACCTACACTTATTGCTATCACCTATTTTGATCATTAAAAAAGTAGTACTGCATTGGCTGCATTGCTGTGTCGTAGGTACCCATAAAGGTACTAAGCAATTTGTTAGACTGTAGAGGGATGCCAAAGAAGTGTGCAGTGGCGGCTCGTGAGTTGCTTTCAGGTGTGGCTGCAGATAGTCAGCCCTGTACTCTTTTGATGAACGCGCAGTATACCAATGGTAATGAAAGATGTACTCGCTACTGATTCGTTTGTGGTCACTCAGTAAAATGCGGCACCTACAAACCAGCGTGTCAGTGGTTATAGCGTCAACTAGCTCTCAACCTGTCCAGGTTGGACTATCTGCAGCCTCACCTGGCAATAACCCACGAACCGCCACTAGACGTGTGGACATACACTGATAATATGTCAATATAATTATGTTTTAAGTATATTTACAATATGGATGGCTGTTGACTAACACGAGAACTAAAATTATGGCATATTTTATGTAAAATATTGCAGGATGTGCTGGTCTGAATCTCGAAGTTGGAACGAATAATCAATATAACAGATACTTATTTTTATTTCATATATTGAGAAAATTCAGTTGCTAAGTAAAGCCATGTAATAAGGAAAAAAATAAATAAATTTGTACGCAACTGATATTTCCTCTCACATTAGGTAAGTGTTAACATACTATTTATTCAGCATGAGATATGAGATAGTTCAATACAATGTTTTGACAAGACACGCATCGATTTTAATGCTGCTAAATATAAAAAACACTATGCAGTTCCACTGGAAGAAAATTGCATATTTGTTTCGAATAATATGCAATTAGTCCCTAAACATAGTGACTGTAGTTATTACATAAATGAATCAGTGGAATAGATAGAGACTTCTCTTCCCTACCAATACTTATGTTTTAATAACATGCAGAACAATATTCATAAACTATATAAATCATCGAAACATAATGTAGCAATAGCCTATATTTCTTTTTTTTTTTAAATATAATACTTGAAATTCTGTATTCGAGATATTTCTACATCAAAGTCGTTTTCTTTTCTTCCTGTTTGACTTTGAATGAGTCAGTAAACCCGTTCACCTAAATTATATGATCCACATTAGAACGTGCGGAAGAATCTTCACTTATTAATATTAGAATTGTTATTTTACATAGTTACCCAATGTATCAGTTCTCTACGTTGAGTAAACAGTAGCCGTCAGGACATATTGCAATCTTATTATTTGGTTGCAGTGCCATCATGTAATATCTTACAACTTATATCCAATTGTTGCATTCTTATAGTTACAATTTTCATTAGTGTCGTGACTCAGCGTGTAAACTTCCCAGTGAAACCGAGGTTCAAATCCGACGTAGGAACTTGGTCTTACATTCATTTACATTTAGGAACCGTTTTGTTTGCTTGGCCCTACAAATATTTAACAAACAACATTTTTGAGTATATAGATGTATTCCTGAAAAGGACGGATTACGTACGAGGGTTTTTAGTATGGAGTCCAGTTACCATTTGACTCCATTACTGAAATAAGGCGTCTTGGCATAGATTCTACTATATTTCATCCATTCTAAGGTTTTAGCTAATTCAGTCCAGTGAATGACAATAAAATGTTTGCACAGCATCAATTTCACTTGAAATATTGAAAAATACACGGTACACGTCGTTTGCCCTAAAGGCGTTAGCCCTAAAGTGTAGGGCAAACGCCTTTAGGGCAAACTACTTTAGGGTAAACGACTTTAGGGCAAACGACTTTAGGGCAAACGACTTTTAGGGCAAACAACTTTAGTGCAAACGCTTTTAGGGCAAACGACGTTAGGTTAAACGCCTGTAGGCTTGAATTCAAGTGATTTTCTAGAGAAGACAAACTTTTAGGGTAAACGCCTTTAGGGCAAACGACTTTAGGGCAAACGCCTTTAGGGCAAACGACTTTAGGGCAAACGACTTTAGGGCAAACAACTTTAGGGCAAACGCTTTTAGGACAAACGACGTTAGGTTAAATGCCTGTAGGCTTGATTTCAAGTAATTTTCTAGAGAAGACAAACTTTTAGGGTAAACGCCTTTAGGGCAAACGACTTTAGGGCAAACGCCTTTAGGGCAAACGACTTTAGGGCAAACGAGGGTGCAGAAAATACTTTTAGGGTAAACGCCTTTAGGGCAAACGCCTGTAGGGCAAACGATGTTAGGTTAAACACCTGTAGGCTTGAATTCAAGTGATTTTCTAGAGAAGACAAACTTTTAGGGTAAACGCCTTTAGGGCAAACGACTTTAGGGCAAACGCCTTTAGGGCAAACGACTTTAGGGCAAATGCTTTTAGGGCAAACGACGTTAGGTTAAATGCCTGTAGGCTTGAATTCAGGTGATTTTCTAGAGAAGACAAACTTTTAGGGTAAATGCCTTTAGGGCAAACGACTTTAGGGCAAACGACGGTGCAGAAAATACTTTTAGGGTAAACGCCTTTAGGGCAAATGCCTGTAGGGCATACGACGTTAGGTTAAACGCCTGTAGGCTTGAATTGAAGTGATTTTCTAGAGAAGACAAACTTTTAGGGTAAATGCCTTTAGGGCAAACGACTTTAGGACAAACGCCTTTAGGGCAAACGCCTTAGGGCAAACGCTTTTAGGGCAAACGACGTTAGGTTAAACGCCTGTAGGCTTGAATTCAAGTGATTTTCTAGAGAAGACAAACTTTTAGGGTAAACGCCTGTAGGGCAAACGACTTTAGGGCAAACGCCTTTAGGGCAAACGACTTTAGGGCAAACAACTTTAGGGCAAACGACGTTAGGTTAAACGCCTGTAGGCTTGAATTCAAGTGATTTTCTAGAGAAGACAATCTTTTAGGGTAAATGCCTTTAGGGCAAACGACTTTAGGGCAAACGCCTTTAGGGCAAACGACTTTAGGGCAAACGACTTTAGGGCAAACGACGGTGCAGAAAATACTTTTAGGGTAAACGCCTTTAGGGCAAACGCCTTTAGGGCAAACGACGGTAGAAGTGATTACACATTCCAAAGATTTTCGGGTCTATTACCAACATGTAACTTATATTTTACATTGAATCATAGATGGCAGGGTTTTCATATTATTCTCTTCCTCTTGTTTTCAGTAAAGGAAGCCAGATGGCAGCTATATCTCAAACGGTTGAGTTGTACGTGGGTTAAGAGTTTCGTTAGCAGAATAACAGACAGCGTGCAGGTTTTCGAACATATTTAACTGTCATGACCAAATATGTGGATGAAAGTTAAACTTCACTGAATGCAGTATTGATTTCATAGTTTGTTAAAGTAATGTACAATTTCAGACAAGACATTTTTTTATGTTTAGGGTTGGGCTGACACGCGTGTCTAGTGGCGCGAAATGTAAGCCAAGCTCTTACCACTTGCCCCGTCGTCTTTATACGAAAATACTCAAATATTTGAAGAATTTTTGTTGCCGACTCACCTGAATGTAACTAGAAGCAATGACTCCATATTTTTATATGATTACGTAGATAAATGTAAAATGAACATCTTAAAAAACGCAAGTTCATCTATAGAAAATTTAGCTGTAAAACAGACTCTGATAATAACCGTTTGATTATTTTCAACTTAACCTCCCAGCATTTCAAATCAGGAACTGTTTGTTTCCTGTAGGTAAAATAGTTTATGGGATACGTTTCGTGTTTTAAGATCTACGCAAATCAAGTGACTGTTGGATCATATGTTTATAACAAACTCTTACAACGGACTTCATGAGTCAGTTAGTTTTTGAACATATTCCCTTTAATTGTAAGGTCAAACAACAACTATTGGTAAAAAATGTAATGCAATCGCTGAAATAAATCTAGTACATATTAATTTTTACGCATTTATTTTTAGTAGAAATTATAAGCTGTTTGCTACAGTGTTTGGTATCAAAGCAATGAAAAAAAAAAAAACCCTATTTAGTTAGGACACATGTACATTTAAAATATCTGAAATTGTTCAAATATCGTGATTTACCAAATTACATAATGTAAAAATAACGCCGTTTACTAATATCAACATGACTAAAAAGTAAAACTCGTAGAATATACTTTGTACCAAATATGTGGCAGGGCAGCGATGGTGTAGCGGTCAGGCTACTCCCCTTTCATCACGGCATTGTTCTATTCTCGACGTTACGCATGAGGCAAACGTGGCGTTCTCTGCCCTTGGTGGGTTTTCTCGAGGCGCTTCAGTTTCCACCAGCCTTGCTTATCAGGTAACTGCGGAGTGCGGACTCTTACTGGCTCCCAGCTAGAAATCTGCCACTAGGGTGGAATACCCTGCTTTGGGTCAACATTCCGCTCCATTTTATTGATACCTTTAAGGGCTTGGGCCCGAGTTTCTCGGCTTTCGAGAGAATTATTATTTTTAATCCATACGAGAGTCAATATCGTAAAATTGCTTCGTAACTTTGTTGCAAATTGGTTTTACTATGCAATGCAATTTTTCGAGACAAACTGTATGTTGAGTATAGCTAATTTATCAATTAAAAGAAAATTTCGTTAATTAACTAATTAGCAACTATTTAGCAGTCTTCTGACTCGACAAAATTAGAGTACGCAGTGTAAATAAGCCATAACAAAGTTACGAAGCGATTTTACGATATGGGCTCACATTTATGTTTTAAAAAATAATTGACATTAAATGTGAAGAAACTCAGGCCCTTGCCCTTAACTGGCACTTTTGATTATGACGTAAGATACATGTTGAAATATTTCTTCACTCTGATAAAATATTTCATTTATAAATGAAGGACATGATATTCTCGGACGTGGTGAGAATATTAACAGGTGGAACCGTCTTGTCGCCAAAACTCGCACCCTACTGAGCAGTTGTCTATGACGTCACGCGAGTTACAAGGGACACATCTGACGTGCGCATGCACAAGCCAGCACACGTCCCGCGTGTACTTGTGCCCGCACAGTCACAATAACTCTTCAACTGAACTCATCAGTAGAGGCAAGATTATCTCGCCTACTGATTCTAGATCACGTTGAATACCAATAATGCATACTTCACTACTTCTTCTGTGATAAGACGACACCTGTTTTAACACATTTTTGACGACTGCAAGCAAGGGATAAATAAGGGAACAAGTCGTGGTGGTAACACGTGTTACGGTTAGAAGCCAATATATGTTTGACTTTGGCCAGTGTGTGTATAGGTCTGAGATCTCTAGGCTGTTGCCATATTAATACGCGAAATACTCGTGCCTCTACCCATCAGTAGAGCCCCGGAAATTTCGCGGATTCAACTGAGGAGAGGTTGGATTTCTAAGTCATGTACATGTTGGAAACTATTTCGATCGGGTCATTGTTTATTAAACGTGACCTTGCGGACTCCGAACCAATGGCGGACATGCGTAAAAACGCTCACGGACTCCTGCGCTACATCGTCAAATGTTCAAATGCTCACTCACTGGAG
>PNEQ01125259.1:0-11675 GCA_003012365.1 Medauroidea extradentata | reverse complement strand
TTTTCTGTATAATAATATCTTAAAGGGGGAGATGTGGTGTAGGAAGTATGTGTATGTAGGTTGGTATGTATATTATTGGAGGGAAGTGTGTGTATGAAGGTTGGTAGTTGTGTGTCTTAATGTTGGTCTTTTCCCGCGGGAACGATAGCGATGTACTCGGTGGCATTTGTGCATTAAAAGTGTGGTGAAGACACAATAAAAACAGAACTCTGTTTTCAAAGAATTCGGGTTAGCTTCGGCTTTTCTAAAAAATTCCTTGCTCAATGTAAATTTAGAGAGTATATTTTCTTCAATAAGCCATTTTATTACATGTACATTTTTTATGTCCATCTTAAGTAGTTGTACTCATGATTCCATTTTAAGATTTCAATATGTATTTATCACAGACAAGTACTAGAGTACAGTATTTTCTCACAGCCACCTAATAATTTCTTCACAATAAAGCTTTGCTATGTGGACATTTCAGATTATTTTATTGAACTCCATTATAAACAATAGTTACTAAATGTTGATCTGTTCAAATTTCTTTAATTTTCCTGTTGCTAGAACAGCCATTACATATTCTCACGTGCAGTAGGTCAAGATGATCATGGTTTTATTTTCAAAAATCTGTATATACCGTAGTCACATTATAATTACCATCACCATTTCACAAAATCTTAAAACATTAACAACACACTTACAGCAAACACTTCCCCATAGAAGAAGGCAAACACTGGCATGATGGCTCCAGTGCACATGCAGCCAATGAAACCTCCAACGAGCCACAACCACTCTGGTGCATTAAAACTGAAAATGCGTAGGAAGCCAACATCCTCTGGCTGACTCTGCAACACAATCACATTTAGCCAATTAGTTTAATTGTTTATTTAGAAGAATGGATTATATCCATTTGCAAGTAAGGTCTGGTGCATGCCAGTGTGTAAATGAAGTAACTTGAGAACTTTGTTCCCTTGTACAGTGGAACCTCTATCCATTGTTTCTCAGGAGACTGACAAAAAATTTCAGTATATGCAGACATTCAATGTATGTGGACTTGAAATGATGGGACCACAGAAAGTGTTCCATAGACACGGACATTCAATTGATAAAGGTTCCAAGTACTACATTTCAGGACTTTTTTTTCTACAACACATCTAAGAACTCATGAAAGCAGATATGCATAGGCTACTTGGCAGAAACATGACAGTCTCAATATGAGTCTAATGTTTGATGTAGTAGAACTATCTTTACATATGTATCCATCACCTGCCCCTATGCAAGATTTGCACCCCACATTTTCCACACACTCAAGAAATTATGTTTCTATATACTGCTTCAAGTAAATTACCTTTTGTTAAAATACATAACTAAATAATATTAAAGACAAATTGAATTAAATATTTAGACAACACCTTAGTAATGAAATTACACCCAGACGTATAAATATTGTTCAGCACCACTTCTGATGAAATTGGAAGATACAAAGATAATAATGCAGTGGTGAAGGCTGGCTAAACAGCATGCAAATGCTCCGCAGCAGCACAGTGTACACTGCATGCACTCGTCGCCAGTTGTTGGTACTTAAAGGAGCACATTTTACTGTGGCTCGTATGGGACGTGATAGTAAAGGGCTGCATAGTTATATTTCCATAGTAATAAATACTTCCAGCAGTCTGTTATGATAAGCCCTCACCCCTAACTTTCCAATTTTGTTTTGATAAAAATGTGCTAGAGGTACATTGGTAAATACAGTATATTTGAACAGTAAATAAATATGGTGAAACTAAAGAAAACTGACCATCAGTGGTACAAAGGCGATTTAATTAACTTAATTCTGATTGAAACTTTACTGTACATTAATAGACAACTTGAAAAGAGGCGGATCTTCAGTCTGGCGTTGGATACAATTCATACCTCCATACAACCGAACATAACCTTCACTTTGGTGCTTGGCTTCACATGTCCCGGATGAGATGTATGTCAAGAAAATTGATTATTTGTTTGGAATTTGCTCATTTTTTTCAGGTAAACATTGATCTTATGCATTTGCGTAGGGTCTATCTTAACCATGAAATTGAAAGTAACATTTTTTACCCTTGCGTCAAGTCTACGAGTGCACAAAATGTTTGGTTTCTACAATCACAAACTAACAAATCAGCATGTTTGTAAACAAGCTTTGTTTCCCACAGTACTTTCCCATACGGCGTGACGTCAGAGGGCGTGTACTTAAAAGTCGTCCATTACCATATTTGCTGGTACAACAACACTCTTGTCATGGCATCTTAAGGCTCTCTTAGTACAGCTAAACTGATTACATGCAAGCGAAACCTTTAGTAGTCTATGCCATGAATGAGTGCATTTTTCAGAAACTCAATATTTTATTTTTGCGAAATAATGTATAAAATTATTAAATTAATGAATAAAGGTACAAAAAAAAATGTTTCAACATACTGCAGCAAACCAAACGCTTGACAACTGGAAAACTGCAAGCCTGTAACTGTCCGGTACGTGCACTTGTTCGTAGAATATACAGTAAACCCTCGATCTAACAACATCGCACGGTGATAGGAAATTATGTTGTTAGATCGCTGATGTCGTTAGTCCCAAGGTAACTAAATTTGAACAAAAAAATTTTTTTTTTCTAAAATTTATGTACAACAATTACAGACTTAAAAAAAGTTTTCATTGAAATTATATTTTAGTATGATGAAAAGGTGTCTTCCAAATAAAATGGTACCCCACGATCCCCCACCATGACGTCTGTAGCAGAGCGGCGCGCTCGATCTGGTTGTGTAGGATGGGGGAGAGGAGTGGCCGGGCCGCTGGCCTTGGCTTGCCTCCGGGCAGCTCGTGCGCCCGTGATTCATCCTGCTTGTCTCTCGCGAAGCACATTCAGACCACAACAGAACAACTCTGTATACGGCAACGATTTTTAAACCTTTCAGTACAGCCATTGAAATTTTTTTTTATTGTGGAAGAATTGCTACAGCCTGTCGCCATTATAAGCATTTACGCGATAGTAATAAAAGGGTGTATTAAATAAAAAACATTTTTAAAGAATGTCTTGTATTTTTTAAAAACTCGGAATGCCTATTATGAACGCGAATTTAGAGCCACTCAAAAGGGCAAAAAACTGACTTTTCAAGGTGCTGTCATGTATAAAATAACGACTGAATTACTCGTCGCTTAAAGTTGTAGGGTTATTGGAAAAATCACGACACTATGTACAACGCACCAGTTTAATGCTCTGTACTGCGAATAGACATGAAATGGCTCTCGACACGCTGGCTGCGGTCGCTCTTATTGCTCCACTTCCGAGCGAGCATAAAACAAAAAACTTATCAGCCCACATACCGCACATGGCAACGGGACTGTTTGCGTCGTAGGCCATTTTTACTCCGCAGCACTTTCATAGCCACATGACAGTGGAAGTTGTCAAGGTCAAGCCGAGCTCAATACTGCAGCTAGAGAAAAAAAGATGATATAACACTGGATTTCTTTTCTTTTATGGACTCTGGTCCATTTTTTGGCAGTGCTGTATTGAGGGCGGAAAAAAAACGTGTCTCTTAAACCCCCATCTCCCTGGACTATCACAAAACACAGAAACATGGGAGGAGAGGAAAAACAAACACATGGCTCTGCTTTGTGGCGAGACAGGATGCTAGTTGCACGTGACTATCGGACAGTCGGCAGTTCATGCGTGCGCACGCAAGCACAATCTGGCTTGTTCTTTGGGAAGGGAGGAAGAGGGGGGGTTAATGTTTATTGGCTGGCGTGGACAGTCAGGAGGGATTGTATCTATGTTTATCAGTATGTTTCTTACAGCACAGCACTCGCAAAGGAAATTGCAAAACAAATGATTTTCCTTAAATTTTCCATTTTTTGACCCGAATTTTTCACGGTTCCTCAAAAAAGGTCGTAAATTACCATTTCTATGCCACGTCGCGTATCGAACTGCATAGCTGAGATAAGGAGAGACAGATGAGTGTGAGAGGGAAGTTCAGGCAGGGTGGAGCGGGGAGAAGTGAAGGGGAGCATTAGGAGATACGGCAGCGTTAGTCATCACGTCTCACATGTCAGTGTTGCGCGGGCGGCCTACGCACCCGGCGCGCGCTTCAACTATATTCCAGCCAAAGTTTCTAGCATTTTTAAATAGTTTTTTTTTTTGTTTCACAGCTGCATATCACTAATTTATGATAACTGCAATATGTCATTGTTTATTGTACACATAATTATTTTTAATTAACATTTTACTGTGATCTATTTCACTTTGATTAACTTTGATAAATTTTTAAAATATTAATTTTTCCACGGTTCCTGAAAATTATGTCGTTACATCACCGATGTCGTTACATCACCGATGTCGTTAGATCCGATGTCGTTAGATCGGGGGTTTACTGTAATATACTGTAGTAAAAACTTTATATTTTTCACATAACATGCTACGTACAAGCACTAACAGGGTAATAATAGTCTGTAGAAAACACACACACATAACAAATAACATGTTTTCTCATGGAAGCATGATCACGACGTTTTGCTGGCCAGGCCAGCTTCATCAGGCAGTGAGTGAAGGCACACTGAAGTTTATTGTCCAGTGGTTATTGGTAATTAGCGCACCTAGTGGCTGGAGCACAAACTAAGGTACAGCGGGAAGTTAAAAAGTATGTAGATAGGTTTATCTGTTGAGGCATGGTGGCTGATTGGATTTTGTGATGTATTGGTACACCAGTTCCCAGAATTTTAATTCAGCACTGTTGTTCAGCTGTGGCAGCATCCTCTCTACTCTTTGTTACATAACAAGAATTAAAATTTGATTTGTGAGATGCTGCATGTGCTGCAACTGGCTTCTCATGCGAGTAAACACTCGCTCCAGGTATGGCTTTTTAAGTTAGTTCTATGGCCAGTCATTCTCTGTCAGCAAGTGTTTGTGGTTAGGCCTTATACGTATATTCTGGTAAATGAAGTTATCAATTCCACAGATGTTTCTTGTATGGGGTAGGTTTGGCTGACGAGTCTGGTCACTGGAAGATGCGGATGGTTGGTGCATTGTACAATATCCACAGTATTGCACTTCTGCTGCAAAATGTGTTCATCCTTCTGTGTGTATTGTGTTCTATCTACACGTATCGCCCAGTCCGTACTCATGCACAGTATATTATTAAAAAAATGTAGTTAGTGGCCTAGCTGTCTTTTACCGCAGTAAAAGCTTTGTTGCACTATTTAAATCTAGTTAAGCTGAAGGAACAAATTTTGTGCACCTAATAATGCCTTAATGTATTATTCTGTTTCACATTTTCACTTACTAAAATGGTAGCCCAATTTTTTTTTGTCTACACAGTTAACTGCCCTAACCCACCAGATGTAGCATCTAGTATAAGAGAAAAAACTTCAAGATAAGCATTGACAATCCTTAATGTTACTGGGCAAGGCAACAAACTAACACTAATGCACAATAGAATTGCATACTTTGACAGCATTGATGCTGAGCAGAAGATGAAGCTGATAAGATGCTACAAGACACAGCTACACTGGCAGACTGTTTGCACTAACTACTATGCGAACCTCTTCCACAGCATGGGCCAGGTGCTCCAGCTCGGGGTCCTGCAGGGAGGCAATGGACAGCGACAAGGACCGATGTTCCCGTCTCCTATGCCTTGCCCCAGAACTGGAGCCTGTGCTTACTTGGCGCTGGAGTTCTGGTCTGAAACATTGTGGACATGAAACAACTATAATTTCCTAATCAGATCCATATCAGCTGTCCTCAAACATACACTAAGTTTTAAGATTTTACCCAAGCCTACATTAACACAACAACAAACAGGATGAGAGAGAAACTGAATGTTCTGCTAACCAATGAGTGAGCATCAACCAACAATTCCTGTCAAAACAGTGTTGCCAAATGGAATACCTGGAGCGGAATAAATCTTGACTGAAGAGACAGAAAACATATTCAGCATTAAATTGTTAAAACAAACTTTTGTAACTTTTGTAAGATACTAATTCAAATATTTTTATGTACTAGAACGTAATGTAATCTAGATATATGTTGTAGTAGAAAATTCTGTTACTGTTTGCAACCCATATTGCTACCTATCGCAACAAAGGAAATAACAGCACCAAGTACACTGCAAGGTCAACATTCCAGGTTAAACAAATAGCCTCTTCCCTCAAATCACAGATACGCTTCTAGTCAGAGTGTATTCGATCGTTCCTCTGTGGAAGCGCAGTACTTGAAATAGACAACCCGCCAGCTACCCTTTGTGCACATACTCTTCTCACATCCTACCGATATGTACGCAAATTTGTTTACTGCACAGCAAGATTTTTGTGCTTGTCTTGTATAGGCAACAAACATCTCCTGAGGATTGCTGAGGAACCCTCAGTTAAACTACTAACTTGCAACAGACGCTAAGATTATGTAGGCAAGCGGACCTACGAATCAAGAGTGAAGTAGTAGAAATTGTGGTGTCCGGGTTAGGGCCTGCCTTTGGCCATGTAATTACTTGTGTAGTAAGGAATGCTGGCAATAAATGGAGAGCCTTGAATGAGCCAATTAATATTTCATATTATAGAGGCAGATCCCATATGTTTGTGGCTCATTATTAACTGTCATGTTCACCAGGGAATCACTACGAACTACAGCAGTGTATTTGGGCCAACGGGGAGACAAGTAGAGGTCGGTCTACTGGAACAGTTCAGATTCCATGTGGGCACTCCTGGAGTTCACCAGGCTCAGGCCCAGTGACTACTTTACCTTGCCAGGGGGTTTCAGGTGGACACCACCTGCTTGGACTTGCTTATCTAAGTAGACACTGATAGCTTCACTTGGCCTTAGTGGTAGGCCGAGAGTCTCTGCTGGATGTGGCAGCTGACAGCAGGCCACGTAGCCTATAAATATGGCCTGACTTCTGTCATCACTCTACTCTGCAGTACCCAAGATGGGATGAACCACATAGCTGAAATGATTTATCACATGTCATCACGCCATAGAGATGTGATTAAACAGGGGCAAGGCGATCTGCGGGTGGGCAACAGTCAGGGGCTTTTTGTAGCCAAACAGTAGTTCAGGGGCATGACCTTAAGACCATAAGAGCCACAATGCAAATTACAAGGGGTCCTGCAGCGACGGAGGGGACCCAACACTGAATGTCCAAAGGTGTGGTGGCCACAGCAATAGCAGGGAGTACCAGGAATTAAAGCGGCCAAGCCAGGCCTCAAAAGCCTAACTGTACAAGTGTACGTCTTCATTCCAACAAAGATGTCCATTAAGCCCTTAACTTTTCAGTGAATTCAATTTAAAACAATATCACTGTAGTAAAGTATGAAGTTATGGTTTGCAGTATTGAAGGACTGTGTCATGGAAGCAGCAGTTGGAGTACATGTAGGCAGTGTAGAGTCACAATATAATTGAACTTTAAGATGGTTCAGTATGCTTTAATAAAAAAGAACCAGGCAGGCATGTATGAAAGTTTTCAAAAGTATATACACACTTCTGTTTAAGGAAGTGTGCAAGTACTTGACAATACAGTTTATAAACAATATCACACCATGCAGTTTCATTAGATTTAATGTTCTGACGACCACCAGAACTAAATTAAAAACAGAGAAATTTCTTAAACATACCCCGTATGTTCACCACTGCATATAATTTCTCCATCGTCACCAGATGTCTGGGCAGTCACAAGATCATGATACAGTCCATTTTTTTCCATCAGTTCTGTGTGTGTACCCCATTCCATAACTGAACCATTCTGAAATCATGAACACCTTACTTATAAACACAAAATAACATTTTATTAAAAAAATGAATTCAATCTTTATTTGTGGTATTCAAAAGGATAAACTATGTAATTAAATGAAAAAAGTAGGATTCTGTTGTCTGCAAGAAAAATACAAGTCTGAAAAGAAAATTTTAAGACTAAGCAGTATTCACATGATGCAAGATTTAATCCTGTAAGTGGTTTCTCATGCAAAACTTAACATGCTAAAATACAAAAACTAGTTTAACAAAAATGTTCACATTTAGCTTTCTACTAAAACCTTGTCGTTACATAACTTTCTATGAAATTTAAAAAAATTGTCTTTTGACTGCTGTAAGACTTGCCAAATATCTCTTCGTGATTTACTCCCACTTCTTGTTTTGTACTGGTGTATATGGTTGGTCACATGACCAGCCCAGAACAGGTAATAGAATCGTTCCTCCCGTACAAGTTGCCCACCGAAAAATAGGACATATTCTACCTCCCAATTAGTAAGAGATTATCCATGCCATGAGAAATACTAGCACAAGTTTTGCATGTGCCCTGTATCGTGTAAAAGCTGCTTAGTAATAATGTGTGGCCGACAATAAAATGCTTGAGAAAAATGAATTAAAAAATACGCTGCGTAACTCACACAGCTGTAATGTACACTGGAGGATTTTACCTTTCCCCTCCTTTTTCCAACAGACTGTACATGGTTTATTGTGCACTTTTGTAAAACTTTTTGCTTGTAAACATGACCATTTACATGATGACAATGACTAAGAACACTCAATGAAGAAAAGTATGGCTTAAATATACTAATCCTTGTTTTGCTGCACTATGTATTCAAAATATATTCTTTGTATAGAGCTAGATGTAAATCACTTTATTCAGATAGGTATGTAGAAGGAATATAATTCATTTGACTACATGCTTAACTGCATTATTTTTCACTTTGAAAAAAAAAAAAAAAAAAAAAAATTGTTAAAGGTACTGGTATACTGTATTCCTATACTGTAGCAAACAATTAAGCCGATTTATTTTAAGTGTTGAAATCATGTAAAGCATATATGTATTGTATTTACAATAAATTTTGTTTTAAAGGTTTTTAAAGGTTCTATGGTTCTATTCTTCATTTGCCCTTGCTCAGTTTAGACCAGCTGCCTGGTTAATTCCATTTTTCCCAGTTGCTAGGGAAAGCCAGCTGCTCCAACCATTTGACCGGCTGGTCTCTTTCCCAAATCAATCATAAGGAAAATAATAGTAGCAAACAAAACAATAAAAAACCTTTCTATCCTTACGCATGCATAGCACTTCGTCAAACAAGTCTCAGAATCTACCTTTTAAATAATTCTAAGATAAACAGAACAGAGACAAAAGGCTGACCTTAAGAGCATAGATGACATCTGCATTGCGTATAGTAGACAGCCTGTGAGCTATGATGATGGTGGTGCGTCCCTGCATTGCCTTGTCCAACGCTTCCTGAACAACGCCTTCACTGTGTGCATCCAGTGCAGACGTTGCTTCATCCAGCAAGAGTATCTTTGGGTCCCTTACCAGTGCCCTCGCAATGGCAATACGTTGCTTCTGGCCTCCAGACAGCTGAGCCCCTCTGTCACCAACCAGTGTGTCATATCCCTGACACCACACAAATACACACAGCACATAAGTTATCACAAAGATTATGCTACACTGTTAGTAACCATTTAATTGTACATTGCATATGTTTAAATTGTTGGACATTGTAGGTAAAGTGAGCAATTTTAAAACACTGATTATTTCTTTCTTTTCCCACCAAATTTGCTGCTTATTTATAAAAATACAGCAGTAGAAGTAAACAATGTACAGTATAGAGTTATATTGAAAATACCCAATTCCAAAATAAAATAGGGCCTATAAACTTTGATTAACATTATTATCCTTGACACAATGATCTTAAAATGCTACTTTTTTACTCCAACAACCTTAGTGTACCATTGCATTTAGAAAAAAATATATAAGTGTGGGTGTTTTCCCTGACTTACAAGGGGACAAAGGCTATCAGGAACTATTTCCTATTTATTGCCAATGTATCCCTATCAGTTCTTTAAATCCATCTAACGCTAAAAGCCGAAATTCACATTGTTTTCACTGCAGTCTTGTGTACGGAAGCTGTAAAACTAGCCACGTCCTGAGATTTTTCTCCAGCTTTACAAATTGTTTTTTAGTCCAAGTGGCACCTGACAAACCCCTATGTAACATAACTATTTCATTGTGAATTAAATTTCCTTAACTGGTAGAACGGAAGGAAACACTACCTAACTCTTGCCAATTATGTATTGTTAACTTCAATAAGTCTTACTATTCAAAGCAGAATTATTACTGCTAAAGAAATCTTCTTCTGTTTTAAACACAGAATCAACTCTCATATTGTGAGTATGCAAAGTAAAGAACAACATAAATTTTGAAAATAAAGTGAGAAAATTCCAACTAAAATTGGGCACAAATAAAAAAGGTCTAATCACAATTCATAACTTAAAAACAATAACATTACTGTAGTACATGTATTTAAATGCTAGATCATATAATGGCTGTAAGCATAATTATTTACAATAAAACTTAAATACATAATAAATGCCTACAAACTCAGAGTTAGATACACAATACAGTCTATAGGATTGTAGAGACCGTGCTTTTCCAGGAAGCCACGTAGGTTTAAAACTCCAAACAATAGAACTGCCAGGCAAATTTCTAAGAAGAGAAATGTCAAAATATGGTAAAGTTACATGAGACAGACTACTATATTTACAATTTTGCATGTAATTCAATGCAAAATAAATGCTATTAAAATTACAATGCTACATAAAAAAAACTATTAAAATTGCAATGCTACAAAAAAAACTATTAAAATTACAATGTCACAATTCAAAGCAGAATAAAGATTATATTTAGTGCTTTAATTGTTACTGACCATTGGCAAAGAGCAGATGAAGTTATGAGCATTGGCCATCATTGCTGCACTGACCACTTCTTGCATGGTGACATCTCTGTGGCCATAGCGAATGTTGTCAAGGATAGACACACCAAACAAACATGGTTCCTGAGACACAACTCCAATCTGAGCTCGCAACCACTCTAGGTTTAGGTCCCTGATGTCAACTCCATCAAGTAGCACCTATTCGAAAGAATGGATTTTGCATTAGTTACTAACAGTACTAATTTGGTTTCGGAAATGTTTAATACAAAAATTACATGATTTCTAAATTTCACATAAAACTTATTTTTGCTTCCAAAATGTTCATGAACTATTTGTCACACAGAAGAAAATAATTCCAGTAACAATGTAATAAGTTCTCTTGTTGTATGATACGAAAACTTTTACTGCATCACAATATATGTACAATGGAGTAACTAACAACCATGCAACAAAAGAAAAAGGAGGAACAAATACACTACAGAAGAGGAAAAGGTAAATAAAAAAAAAAAAAGGAGAGGGGCGAAGCTATGCCGCAGTAGTTGTGAGGGGAAAATTTTCTGAAAAGAATGAGATAGGTGGGGTGACAAAAGTACAAAATACCACAGGAAAAGGGAAGAGGCCAGCAAGAACATGCCACAGAAATAAAAGCAGCAAGAGAAAGAACAACACAGAAATGAGCACAGGACAAGAAAATACAGTATACAGACCACAGAATAAGAGAAGGAACAAGAGGAAAATAAGTTGCAGAAAAGGGTGAGGTGATGGGGAGAACATTAAACAGAAAAGCGTGAGGTGAAGGGGAAAACATTAAACAGTGAAAGGAGGAGGGGAGGGGCAGCGCGAAACAAATCATAAAACAGGGGGGATGGTAGGGGAGATCACAACACAAAAAAGTGGGAGGGGCAGAGGAGAATACAACACAAAAAAGCGGGAGGGGCAGAGGAGAACACAACACAAAAAAAGGGGGAGGAGCAGAGGAGAACACAACACAA
>PNEQ01125258.1:0-27795 GCA_003012365.1 Medauroidea extradentata | reverse complement strand
TGGAACTGCTTTACCGATATTTCAGCTGCTGAAGACGTGTTGCTGGACCCACAACGATGTCACCTCGTCAGATACATGTAACGAGCTTCCTTCCTTCTCTCGGGACTGACATTTCCCGAACTCCGGCTGCTGCAGTTTAATCTTCAACGAGCCGATTAAAATGCTCGTCCGGCCATTTTAAATCACGGAAAAACCTCCTCTTCTTTTTGATCGCTGTCCATAGACTACAGCCCTATGACAAACCACACTGCGATCAATCTAAATGTTTTTCTCTCTGCTCTATTCCGCCGTAACCCACTCTGTTAAAACTGAGAGTAATTATGTTTACATAATACTTAACACAATATACATTACAACAGCATAATAAATACTTTTAAATCTTACTACCTTAAAATAACATGCCAGGGTTTTACCGAGTTACTAAAATTACTAATATGTGCATAAATGTCTTAACGTCCCCAACATGGACTCTCATTTACATACTGTAATCTCCACGAGATATCGTGGTATGTTACAGTATTCAACTTATATCTTTCTGAAGTAAATATTAGTGCCATTTCACTGCAATTGTGTGTTTATTTTCTTTGTTAATTATTCAATATGTCCTAGTTTTGCAGAATTAAAAGTAATTAACTGTTACTAGAATTTTTTTTGTGTTGATAAGGTACTTAATATTATTCAGAAAGGCTTGAAACAGAGTTTATATCCACGTCGGTAGAATAAGCTGGACGTTGTTAGCTTAAGAGGGCGTGGTACATAATTCAACGCTAAAAGCACTAATCTATAACTGTAGGTTTCTTGAAGCCAATTTGTGAAAGTTAAACAATAGCAATTCTGGACAATAGATTTAGCCAACGTTTTAAACAAAGCTGTTTCCTGTGTTACGAACTTCTGCGGCACAACCTCTGACGCCGGAACCTCGTGTACTTAACTGCGGCGGAAGAGATCACGCGTAACGAATGAGTAATCCTGGATAAATATTTACTCACAAAGTTGGCAAATATCATTATCTAGGATTGTCATTGAGTATTTTATCCATATTGGCTTCGAAAAAAGCGTATAAATCAATTTATGTTTTCAGCGTTTATTTGTCTACTACGCACTCTTTAACTGATTAAATGACAGGTTACAAACCCATACATTAATGTAACTATCCGCAAGATACTCTTAAACGTAAAACTAAAATCTTCAAAATGAAAACGCGTCTACTTAACTTCTGATTTACAAACCACCACTGATTCAGTGGTTTGATTTCAACGTACGTCATACACACCAGTGGGTGATTGATCCCTGTCAGATCGGTTTTACGGTTTTTCTTATAAATCAGGGAATAAAGACATTCTTTTGCTTTTTTCACTCTGACAAGGCATAATTTTTTGTTTCATTCACTTTTTGGAATCCATATGGCATTGTTTCTGTTAATTATGTGGCCTGTGTAGTCGCTCCCGTAAATAAAGCAATTTTTCCTTTTCAGCTATTTCCCGTTGCAAAATAATGACTAGACCCTATATTATGGTTCCAACAACACAGAAAATCTATTTAGTTTGTATCTATGCCCTGTCGTGACAAAAATTTTGATACATCGACTGGAACAGAAGTTATCGAGAAGAAACAGATAAACCCAAGGTGGTAGGGATCAATACCTGCATTGTATGAAATTCTGCGCTAAAAGCAACAGTTTAGAATTGTAGGTTTCTCGAAGCCAATTTGCTAAAATTAAACAATAGCAATCCTAGACAATAGTTTTAGCCAACGTTTTAAACAAAGCTGTTTCCTGTGTTACGAACTTCTGAGGCACAATCTCTGACGCCGGAACCTCGTGCATTTAACTGCGGCGCAAGAGATCACGCGTAACGAATTAGTAATTCTGTATTTATATTTACTCACAAAGTTGGCAAATACCATTACCTAGGATTGTCATTGAGCATTTTATCCACATTGACTTCGAAAAAAGCGTAGAAACCAATGATGATTTCAGAATTTGTTTATCTATCACGCATTCTTAAGTAATATTTCTGTTCAGCACAAACGGAGATACAGTTTTACGTTTCCTTGTCTACCTAACTTCAGGAATATGGCAAACAATATTTAAATTTCACACTCTTATATAATGCATACGGTACATTGACGAATTAAAAAAGTGGCATATTCAATTAGTGAACATTGATTTCGATCAACTGTGCTCTGCGTAAAAATGTACATAGGCCGTGTGCGACCTGGCGTATTAACTAAATGATCACCGATTCGATTATGCTAAGTGTTCTGAAATTATATAGTACGTACTGGTCATTGTTTAGTTTTGAGTTTGTAATGAAACTGCCTAAATATCACAGACTCGACAGCTGTCCAACTGAGCCGTTCTAAATTCCATTTTACTGAAACAGTAAATGATCAATATTGTTAACACTGCCTCATCAAACAAGACAAGGAGTTGGCAGTTGGTAATAGTCTCTGCGAGATTCCACTTCTTGAAGGACACACTGCTGACACTGTAAACAATCCAACTCAAGTATTGTGTGAAGCTCTCATTATATAAGCAAAACGAAATGTTAATTTCCTTGACATTTTGTTACGTAAAGCTTACTTTCTTTTCCAGTTAAATGATAAAAATTCTTAACTCAGCAGCGGCTTTCGGATATATAACTCTCTCCCAATCCACACCTTCTTAAACATTCCAAGTACTTAGTGTTTGCTTCAAATTCCTGTGTACATTAGAAAACACCGAGGTTTATTCTAACCGCAATATAATTTTGAGGTAGTTGATTTTAGCTGGAAGATACTTCATAGACTTTTCATACGGACACACAGAAATGTCGCTATGATTTCTTCTACCGTGAAAGGTTAGAGCCAATACGTAACAGAAAAAGTGTTATAATTTTACGTAGAAAAACCACACTGCATTGAATGCAACGAACGTACCCTGTTTTTAAGGTATATTATTATTACGTTCATTTGTTTACCGTTAAACGCCAATTACGCTGGAATTGTTAGTTTGCGGATTAATTTTACCATAAAATATATTGGAAGATATATATTTTCAGAAATCATACTTATAAATTCTGTTTTTTCGGACACCTTAATTTCAACACTCGAGAAAAAAATATAAGCTTGCGAAACGAATCAATAATTGATCAGAAATTTTATATGACTTCACTCGTATAATATAATTTAAACATTTGAATATGATAAATTGATTCTCTTGTACGCCCTCAGTTATAAAAAAGAGTCAATTATGTATTGAAATATGTTAAAAGTGTTTAACGTTGGATTTTTCATTTATTCACAAATTTAAATTAAATAAATACGTGAATATTATTAACTCACATCTTTGAACGATTCTTGCAATGGATTCGTATTAAAAACATGTAGCCTACGCCCAAAAAAATTTTATGTTTACATTAACTTACAATATCACAGGAACATGTACATGCATGTAATGAATGCTTGCATAAAATGTATTTGCAAGAACGTGCATATGTAAAACGCCAGTGAAAGTTTTGTTATCGTTGCTCCTGGATGAATTCAATCCTCGCCGCTAGGTTATGCAAACTTTTGTGTTGTGTTGCACACGTGTTACTAAAACATACTGACTTCTGGATGTGAAACACGCCGCAGTTACTACACTCTTAGGTTCGTGTATTGTAACCAAAATTAAATTCAAGTAATTTATAGAGACAAACACTCCGGATATGAAGTGTGCATTACTCTTTTCGTAGGTGCCTTCGTAGTTTTACAGTTTCGGTGAATGGAATGAGATTATAGGGCGTCACGGACACGAATATGCTCTAAAATTCTAGAACATAATTATTGTGTAAAAAGAACGCACGTGGATAGTATTTAGGATAGTTTATTATTAGAGACACTGGAAAATCGCGAAAATGATTAAAATAGTCTCCAATAAACTGTATTATATTAACTGTGACACGTGTGAACAGTTTTGGGACAAATCACACACGATGTCTGTCCAAGCTGTGCAGTTCTAACTGGGTCTGTTGTAGAGAGAAAGAATGCTACAAATAAACTACAGCCAATGTTGAAACAAAACATTCAGTGTTATATACATCACGTTGGAGCCTAGCAAACAGTCAACTATTCCCGCGGTTTTCCAGTGTATCTATTTATTACTATTATTCACACAACGACAGCGGCATCGCAACAGCATGTAACCCAATTGTGTATGCAGACACCATTAAATTATGACTAGGGACACGAACTTTTGACGAAAATAATTTTGCCCCAGTTTGTTTGAGTGCCTTATGTGCACATCTGTACTTGTGCTTCGTAGTCAGCGATTGTATGTTTTAAGTCTGACGTACCATGGGTTTCTACCATGGAGATATTAGTCTATGGAGTGGCATCTGCCGTACATTTTGATGGCAATCGTGTGAAGCCGATCATTTTCGAACATTTTCGAACTGCGCATGCGCAGGACGTTTATTTTTCATGACTCGCTATATTTTAGGGTGCAAAACAATAGCAGAAAACAATGTAATTATGTAATTTTTTAACAAAAATTCGCGCAAATTCTCTATTTGAATCGTACACAACAGTTTACAATTGCTTCAGAAAAAACGGATTAGCTCTCGCTGTGTGTATGTACTTTATAAACTTGATGAATTAAATAAAAGTTTCTTGCCTACACAAAGATAATCCTCCGCAACGATTGATTCTGTTTGTAAGACCAAGAGCTGCACAAACTTTCACCATAATGTGTAGTTAACAAAAAACTAAAACATTTTCATTCAGTTCAATGCTATGGTTACATGTTTTTGCCACCACTAGCTCTATCCTTGTCTTTAAACGTCGTCTGTTGGCTGGCTTCAAATTTGCTCAAAGGCTTCCACTCCATAGACTAATACCTCCATGGTTTCTACCCGTAAATCACTGACTGCAGTGATCTAATTCTCATTGGCACAGTCGAATGAGAGACATCACTTTGCAAAGACACGCTGCCAATAACTAGATACATGCAAAAATCGCGTTATTTTCTGGCAGACGCCTAGGCTCCAAGTGACTATAGGCTCGTTCGACGACTCCCGCTGGCCGATATTGTGAATTGCCGCGGAGAATACTTACACGGTAGAGAGGCCAATCTCTGTAAAGAAGTAACACACGTGAATGACAACACACAAATGTTCATGGCCAATTGAATCGCAGATTTTGCTGTGTTATGTATAGTAAAGTGAAGTGTAGTCTGATACCAAACGATAACGTGAATTTTGCATGTCTCTACCAATAACCATGAAGCAGAGCTACCGATGTGCACGTAAAGGTTTGAATAGAGACCGGAAAAATTCGTGGGTCCACTGACCTGAAGGCAATCTTTCAAGAATATCTGTGTAGTGATGCAGACATCAGCAGTTTATTGGCTGTTCGCAGGTACAGTGGTACCATATGATTGGGCATGCTATTATTTGTTTCTTCACTATTGGATCAGAGCCGTCGATGAGGCACCATATTAGTAGAGGCACGATTATTTCACGTATTGAATCTAGGTCCGGTTGAATGCCAATAATGTGTACTTCACTACTCCTTCTGTGATTAGACGACACCTGTATCAACACATCTTTGATGACTGCAAGCCAGGAATAAATAAGGAAACAAGCCGTGGTGGTAACGCGCGTTACGGTTACAAGCCAATGGATATTTGACTTTGGCCAGTGTGTGTATAGGTCTGAGAAGTCTAGGCTGTTGCCAGATGAGTACGCGAAATACTCGTGCCTCTACAAATTAGTCAAGGGCCAGTAGCCGAAGTGACGCGAACTTAAAAGTCCATTCAATTTTTTTGCTTTTGGCCAAATGAACACGCGAATTTTTCAGGTCCCTAGCTTTGAAACAAACTGGGGCAAAATTCTTTTCGCGAAATGCTCGTGATAACTATGACTAGGGCCCGGTAGTTTTCTTGAAAAGATTTTTGCAGCACTTTGTTTCAGTGCCTTACGTGCGCACCTACATCTCTGCTTTGTGCACAGTGATTGGATGCCTTAACATAGGCCTACAACGTCTGGAGGTTAAACCCGCAAATCACAGACGTGATATGTCATAGTTATCCATGTACTGATTGGCACAGTCAAGTGAATAATAACTCTGCAAAAAAACACTCTGCCAATAATCATGAAGTTGAGCTGCAGGTGTACGCGTAATAAACTGAAACAAAGTGGGGCAATAATATTTTCGTAACAAAATCGTGTACCTTACAGATTAGTGCGTCATGGCGGTTGCATTCATTCCTTGCATAGTTACGGAACACTTCAAGCACACGTATGTTTTTTCCCTCGGCTGTATTAGGTCTTATTCGTGGTATGATTGCTAAGCCGAATACAAAATTGCTTACCTGTATGTTTAACATTTTAGTCGTTACTGTAAGGCAAAATAATGGCAGTGTAAAGAAAACCAACTAGCAAGTTTAATTTTTAGTTATCTGAAAATATTTTTGTTTACGAGTGGTTAGCTGTCGCTTTATTTGGTAAAACAAATGACGGAATATAAAAATATTTTGTTTTGTACTGAAATACGGCTTCTTCTCTACTTTTCGGTATTCATGTTTGTAAAATTCATAATAATTACGACAAAATTAATGATAATTTAAGAAACTCCATACATAAAAAAATTTTACACGTTTTTGATGTTTGAATTTTGCACTTGGAAAAAAAATTGTAAAATGAATGCAGTATGATAGGCTGTAATGCTACAATATCATGTATTATTGTCATTATTGATTTTGTCTCCTACTATCGTATTATTAAAGTTGACTAAACAAAGACATGCAGTTGAAACATACGCAGTTGAAAAACCAGCATCAACACGTCACCGTGCAGATGAATATGAACTTTGAGGCGAACTGTAAAGTGGGGCAACACAGTTGCTGCTTCCTACTTCTGTGGATGAGTCATTTTTTCCCGTGACTCTTAAGGGTGTTCAAGTGCGATAAAATCATAATTTTATATTTTAATGAAATAGTGCTAGTTTTACAGACGATACTTGAGTACAGTTTCCTATTACGAAACAATTTTAGCCCGCGTAATTTTCTAATAACGGCGTGTCAGAGTCAAAATTTGCATGTTACTCTGCCATGCAATGCAAATAGTAAAAACCAATTGACTTACGTAAATGAAATATTTCACGGTTAACTAACATTCCATGAGCAACGCAACAAAGAATTTAGAAGCCCACACGTAATATTTTTAATTTTTAAAATAAACCTCAATAGTACAAGAAAAAAGTTGAAAATTCAGCAATTTTTTAAAATACAAAATAGATAACTGGAAGTTTTTTTAATACGTTGTTACATAGCGCATGGCATGTAATTTCACTGTGGATTATTTCGTTTTAGTAAGTTAAGTGGTTTTTACTGTTTGCATGGCAGCGTAACATGCAAAATTTGACTTTGATGCACTGTTATGAGAAAACTATGAGAGCTAAAATTGTTTCGTAAGGGTAAACTGTACTCACAAATATCGTCTACAAAACTAACATGATTTCATACAAATATAAAATTATGAATTTATCACACTTGAACACCCGTAAGTCTTCATTTAACGCAGCTAGAATGATTGTGTTTATGAAAGAAACTGGTGGTGGGCTCTCTTCCTATCAGCTCATTCTACGATAAGCTTGTTCTAGAAGTTAGTAGCTAGAATTATAACTATATACAACACATTTGTACATTAAAGAACTTAACCTAGAAGAATAAATATAGGCCTACAGTACATGCAATTGTAAACTAGTTGTTTAAGTAAATTGAATGGTGTTAGGCAGAAAAATACCATTTCATAATTGATGAAGTATAACATAAACAATTGTTACTAATACATTTTTGTTACTTTGTTAATTAATATATTCTCATTTTCAAATACTCTACCTATGTTTGACTTTGTTTGCTTAGCTACTGAAGTATCTGTGTATAGTGATTTAGGTTTTATTTTTCTGTTCTTTACGTTTAAAGTTTTGATGTCTTCTGCATAATACTTATCATTAAATTGTCAATGGGCTTTGTAAAATTATAACGTTCAGTGAATAAAACTAATATAAAAATGGAAAAACATATTCACGAATAACGAATAATTTTTTAATTTGTATATTTTGTACAGAATATTCGGACAGTGTTGGGCATAATTTTAAGAAGCGGTAAAGCACGCCGAGACAAATATTTTGATGTATAAAGAACATGTATTCACTAAAGTCTAAATTTCGAGTCACGGGAGGCAAATTATACGCACTCAGCTTGAATTTCTCTCTCTGCCTGAGTCGTGAAAATGAAGAACGGAGCTGAATATTTTTTCTACAAACAAATGATAAAGAAACATTACAGCTCACGCACGTTATACTGCCCCCCTCTCTCCCGCCCATTGCGCACTTCCACTTGTATCCTAATTTCCGCCACCCAGACGTGGTGAACTAGATGTAGGGTATATATTGTTTAATTTTCATTTTTTAATTATTGACTTTCTGGTAGTAGGAATTAAACATGTTACTGAAATTTGGATTGTGCACGTAGACATACGTTTTTAAGAACTGCCAAAGAACGTTTCTGTAAAATAAATTATAACACCACATGGGTAATACAAGTCATTACGCAGATAACTGAGATTTAACTCCCAAATACGAGTAAATTTGTTTTAGTTACGTACAGTAATTACTTTTATTATTTAATTTTACTAATACATTAGTTACATTGGTTTTAAATGGACAACATAACAACATCAAAGAAAAGTAAACGTTACTGGTGTCAGAGTAATTTCACAAAGGTGTTGAACTTAAAGTGCCACTTTATCTAGATTGACGTTATTACCTTAGGCGTATTCCTGGGCCTTCACTATAGACCACGCGGAAAGTTTTAGTTGGAAAGTAGTAGGACAGTAGTAGTGATAGTAAAAATCGTATGGGAAGGGCACCTGAGAGCAGGGTATCACACCCGGAGAGCAGCCTTCTGATTGGGCGCCCGTGGGCATCTATCATCTCCCCTACTCTGAAGGATGACATGAAATGATGCCTTACGATGGAGGAGAGACGAAATTGAAGGACGGGGAAACGGGAGCAATCCGAGAAAATCTGCCACCCGGCGGCAATGTTGCCACGTCTCCCATATTCGAAACCTTGGGGTCCGACCCCGCCTGTAAACCCGGATCCCCTTGGTGGGAGAGAAGTACTCTAGCCACTGCGCCAACTGTGGCAGCCCTGCCTGTGGTAATGTTACACGATCATCAGTGCTATATGAGGCAAGCTGCCAGAAGTCTTGTTTTCGTTTACTTCCTAGTCGTAAATCCGAATAAGTATTCATACCTGTTTTCAGTTGTACTGGAGCAGAACAAACATCAATTAAGAGATCAGATTAACATTAGGTGGAGCCTGAATTTATTTAGCTGGCCTCTAATTCATGGGTGTCCTCGCTGATCAAACACGAGTGACTGGTGAGATATAGAGGCCGACTACCAGCACGACTCATGGTTTATGAGCAATGGAATGACAGTGAATTGTTCTGAGTTCGCTTTAGCAAGGAGTTCCTGTCGTCGTAAACATTTCCGTGTGTGACCTTGTATAGTACAATCTAACTATTAACCTTCGTTTTCTTAATTCGTTTAGTCTGGACAAAGCCTTTTTTATTTTGTAATGAATGCGTAGGCCTTAGAGTGCAGATTCTATAGTTTAATATATATGTATAATATCACGACCTTCATTACATACTAAGTCTATGCGAATTTATATAATAAAGTTTGTGTTTGTTGTATTATGTACTGGTGGATTACTCCTTGACAGCCATAGGTCGATATAGTGTTTCCGAATTTCTGATTGCTGAGGGAATGAATAAGATAAGTAACAATATATTTTAAATTTCGTTTTGGTTTTCAAAATATGATATGCCAATAGAACGTTATCAAAGGATTTCGATGCACTGATCAACACTGAGAAGACGACGTGCTCTGTACCACGATGTATGCATCACTACCTTCATCCTATCATGTTTACTGATGGATTCCCGTAGATACGAACCTGGAGACTATGTGTGGAACGTCATTTGCAAGGAATAGGTATCACCAATGTTCGGCTCTGTTAGTGACAGATCGACGTGAAACAAAACACGTTCAATTTGTTATGCATAAACAAACTATGCACCAATTTTTAGTTATCAGTAAAACGTGCTGTAAGTTTTTTCATGTTTGTAACAGTCTTACAAAATTTTATGTTAGTCCTATAAAGCGAATATTTATGATAAAAAGATATACAGTAGGATTAAAATAATGTTAAAAAGATTGGTTCAAATCATAAAAATATTTTACACGTAACTAATAGTTAACGCATAGTCTGTTTATGCACTACACCGTTCATTTAAGGAAATAACGGCAGCAGAAAGAAATTGCAGTTGGAAAACTCAAACAAATATTTCGATAATTTTTGAACCAAACCAGCGGCAGAAGACCACGGACAAAGGAAGGCCAGACAGGATGTGGCAAAAGTGAGTAACGGAATTTTCCGCAGAGGAGTCAAGGAAAACCGAGGAGGAGCCTTGGCAACAGACTGGTCGTTACGGCCAGCACAAGCAGGTTCAGAAAAGACTTCTCGCACAAATCGAGGCCAGTATTTTACTGACTTGACGCGCACCACTGCGAATGCAAATTAGCACGTCCACCGCGCATACGCCCCCGTTTTCTTTCCTAACAGGTCGCTACATATCTGATAAATTCTCTTCTTGCGATACTTCCGACACTGGCCGAAATTGCAGAGCGAAGCCATTGATTCCATATATACCAAATTAAATTCAAAATCCAGCTTCGGTTAGGACATCGGTTCTAATAAGGTGGCAGCAATCTTGTGATATTATTCCTTTTAATTTAATGTATTCATAATCCGTAATATGACGCTCCTCTCCTTAATTATTAAACCCCATCGTAACCGTTTTATATTCCGTGTACCTGCCGATATAGAAAAGTAAATGCTTGTTTATTCATGACTGGCATAGCCATTTAACCCTAAATAACTCCCTTCATAAACCCGCAGTGTAGCAACCATCTGAGCGAACCCCCAACTTGATAATAGACTTTGTAATATAGTATAGGTAGAGACACTGGTATATCGCGGGAAAAGTTGATAGTTTGCTAGGCTCCAATATGCTATGTATAACAATGGAGGTTTTGTATCAACATTGGCTATAGTTTATATGAAGCACTGTGTCCCTCTTCAACAGACACAATTAGAACTGTACAGTTTTAGCACAGACCGTGTGAGATTTGCCAGAGAACTGTTCACATGTGTCACGATTGCGATACTACTGTTTATTGGAGACTATGTGAAATATTTTCGCGATTTTCCAGTGTCTCTAAGTATAGGTAGTTGATTTTTCTTTTACAGTATTTTATTCTCCTTTTAAATATAAAACTCATTTGGTTAGAAGACTAATGTGTTGAGATAAGAAATTGAAATGACAACCACCAATTACATGCGTACAAACAGAGACAACTCCACTCATCATCTGCACGAGTAGCATAGCACACCTCACTCTCTCGTCCAAGAAACAATGTTACAAAAATTCATGCAAGTTGTAAGCATTATATTTCAACCTACAAATAAAAATTGTCCCTTTCTACATAATGTTGGTTACTGCTAAGGATCCCAGATTTTTGTAAAAAAAAAAAAGTGTCTGTGCGAACTTGTTTCAATGCGTTACGTGCGTATATACAGCTCTGTTCCATTGTCAGCGATTGGATGTTTATAATTTCATGCATCCACCTGCAAACCAGAGACATGTGTCGTTACAATAACCTTATTCTGGTCGACACAATCAATTGAGCGAAGTCTCTGCACAGACATGTTTCCTAGAATAATGAAGCAGAGGTGCATATTTGCACTAGGGCACCGAAACAAGCTGCTGCATTAGCATAGTCATTGAAATCTTGGGTCCCTGATTATTGGTCCGCCTTTTTGGAATGCATGGCAACTTCTACTCGCACCAACTACTTCGCAATACTAGTAGAGAGTGTTAATGAAAAAGTTGATCTTGCTTAGTCATATAATTTAAGATAGAACTGTTTCTTTCGGCTGCAACGTGCACCTGACGAACCCAATTTTCATCCTATATAGGATGTTACACAAAGAATGAAAATATGTGATATGGACGTATGTCCGGAAACGCGTAATGTCCATGGTAGAGTCTCTTCCATTACCTCTCGTTACATGTCATCGTAGAAAACATTTCGTACAGACACTGTTCCAATTACACAATGGAATGTTTCGTTAGAATGCACGTTACTTCCTAGGATCACCGCCAGGTGGGCGACGTGACGGAAGGTAATCGTGGCTGCATTGCGTCTCTTCAACTCACATGAAATGATGGACAGGGAGCACACAGTGGCCCACCTGGCGGTGAACCTAGGAAGTAAAGTACATTGTAAAGAACCAATCCATTGGTATTTGGGACATTTTCTGTACGAAGTGTTATTTACGATTACATTTAACTAGATGTAAGGAATTGAGCTCTACCATGGTGATTAAGCGTTTCCGGACATATGTCCATATCACTTTTTTTTTCTTTGTGTGTGTGTGTGTGTGTGTGTGGAATGTTTCTTGAAAGTTCGGCCGTACCTTTTTGTAACATCCTGTAGTCCAAGGTCCTTGCGGACAAAACGAACAAATAAAAGTGAATGTACTGTCGTGAAATCTTTACAAGAAAGTTAGTATCGGTTTGTCTTTGTCCGTACCTCATACGGGCATCGGGAAAACAGTGTTATAGAAATTGAACGTATTTATATTTTCCTGTTTACCTTAATTATCCTCTTTACCTTGCTCGACCAGACAACATTCTTGCTCTCATAATATAATGCACACGATTATCTTTACTGATGTACGCACTAAGTTACTAACTAGAAAGTTGCAAAGTCAGTCAGGCATTAAAGTTTCAAACTTCTCAGAGGAATATTTGTTCAACATTTAATTCGTTGTTATAACTGATGTAATGAGAACTTCATTCTTATATATTCACAAATATGTCTCGCTGACAACGTAGCATTGAGAACGTTGGGTTGATTCAGTATGCTCTGGCGGAGGGTAAACGGTGACAATATTGACATAGAGTACCGTCTTAGAGTGTCCTTGGTCGCTCGTTGGTACAGTCCGGGAAATTTCGCGGGCTCACTCACCTGTAGGCTAGCTTCCAATAATATATGTACACTCAATCCGACAGCAACTACTCATTAGCTGCTCATACACTGGCACAGTGATACCACATTATTGGACCTGCATCTAAGAATCCTTGCTTTTGTCCAAAAGAAAACACGAATTTTTCAGGTCTCTTCTCATTAGTTGAGATGATGGTATATTGCGAAAAATGTTTGTACCAACATACCTTTGCTACACTTTGGTTTCTTGTGACATGTTTGATTGGGTGATATACGTCTGACACAACGTAGCTGTCTGCAGACCAATAATAGGCAGGGCTAGGAAAAATTAGCGAGTTCAATGACCTGCATGCTAGAATCCAATGTCCTACGCATATTCAAACCCCGTCTATTCGTTAATTGTCTGCTGTCTGAATGAGTAGCAGGTAATGGACAGATGGTAGGACTTCTGTATACACAGGATAATGGAGTCTAGCATGTTGGTCGTTGAACTCGCGAAATATTCTTAGCCCTAATAATAGGACTCAAATATTAAAATAGTGGGATTCTTAATGGCTCATTCAAATAGGGCAACAGCTCTACGCACAAGCGAAAGCCAGTAATCCTTTCATAGCTGAACGTACGTTGAAACCCAGAAAATAGTCAAGTTTTCCCGCGATAAACCATCATCTATACTCATTTCAATACTTATCTTGGGTATCCTAGAATCCAAAATTTCGGGGATATAATTATATTTACGCCAGAACCGGCATACTGTTAAGAAATATCAGAATTCTTACCCATCGTTAGTTATTAATCACGTGATAGCTGTATTAATGGTTGATTATAAGAAACGAAATTTACTGTACCTCGCATTAATGAAAATTATTTTATAAAGAGCGTTCTTTTATCTGGGCTTGTGGAAGCGCCCACCTCAGACTACAGTACATATTCATAGTAGCTTTCAAATAACCTAATATTACCAATGCTTATATCAATATGCCAATATCAACATGTGTAACTTACATCAACTTCTTTTACTTGCATGGGCCCTGCACTGAAAAAAAATAAAGCTTTGTATGGCCACCTCAAAATATTTTACTAGAATGGACATCCCCAACTCTAATTTGTGACCACAAGAATTTTTCGTATTGTGAGTATTGCAGTTGGTCATACACATAGAATAGCTCGCGAAAAGAGGGATTGTCAAGTTTATAACGGTCACACACACACACACATACACACACACACATACACACACACACACACATATATATATATATATATATATATATATATATATATATATATATATATATATATATATATATATATATATATAGCATAAATAGCTACAGGTTTACAGTGAATTACATGCACTGGCCTAGAGCCAATAGGTTAGAAGCCTTGATACATTGTGACGTGGTTATTGATGACATTAACCCACAGATGTGGATCATTTTAGAATACAACCACATTCACTTAGAGTCAGCCCCAGTGTTGTACTATATATTAGGTAATATGTTTAGAGATGATGGTTTGTCGCAGGAAAACTTGACTAATTGCTGAGTTTCAACGTACGCTTAGCTTACGAAAATATTACTGGATTTCGCTTGTACTTAGAGCTGTTGCCCTATTTGACTAAGCCATTAAGAATCCCGCTATTGAAAATTTTATGCCTGTTATTGGTCTGCAGATAATTACGCTGTGTCAGACGTATATCACCCAGTCATACATGCCACAAGAAATTAAGGTGTTTTTAAGGATGTGTTGGCACAAAACATTTTCGCGATATACCGTCATCTGTAAACATGTAGTAACCACTACAAAAAAACTAAATTCTGAGGACCATACGGATTCATGTTATCCTTCCGGGCATAGATGTCTACGGTCGCCTATACAGAAGCCTTCACTCGCGGTGTAGTACCCTGTCCTCGGGTACCCTCCACATATGATATTTGTTTATTGCCTTCATGAATAAGAATGGATGACTTGAAGTGCACGCCCTCTGACGTCACATCGCCAGGGGAGAGTACTGTGGAAAATAAAGCTTGTTTACAAACATGCTGATTTGTTAGCTGGTAATGGCTTAAACAAAAAATTTTGTGCACTCATAGACTTACGCGTAAGTGAAAAAAATATTAGTTTCATTTCATGGTTAAGATACGCAAACACATACGATCAATTTTTACCTGAATAAGCGGCAAATTCCAAAGAAATAATCAATTTTCTTTACATACATCTCATCCGGGACATGAGAAGCCCAACGCCTGTATCCCACACCAGACTGAAGCTCCGCCTCATTTAAAGTCGTCCATTACAGCGAAGTCCATCATACTAAGAGTGATGGAACGGCTTTTATAAGGCTACTATCTGCACTGTAGTCCTGAATCAGACTTTGTGCCATACAGTGTATTAATTTTCAAACTTGGCTTTTACAAAGTTAGATACTTGTAGATGTATCTGTTGATGAATAATAAGTACGCATCCTATTGTTCGAATCATGTCAATCGGATCCAAATACATTCATTCCAAGAAGAAAAAATGCTTGAAAACAAACTTTAAGGATCCAATGCACATGTTTACCGTTTTCCGTGTAAGATTACGCTAGCTAATATTCCAGTTAATGTTATCTTCATTATTATGACTATGCAGTACTGTTGGCGCTCAGGTAATTGTATTTGTGACGGGAAGGTACGAGATGATTGTATTGTTTTACAGCTTATCTAACGAGACGGTAGCAATATAAGTTCCGTATATCAATGCAACTGTGTAAAACTTTGTTCGTACCGAAATAACTTGCAAATATCTGAAATTAAGAAATACATAAACTTCAAATTAAGAAGTCTTGCATTCAGTAGAAGTGAGACAAGCTCTGTTATTTACATTGGATATGGAGGAAATAATGAGAATTTGCGCTTATTAATGAGATTCCGTTAACATAAAACAATGTTTGAAACATTGTGATTTCACTTCACATAGTTTTAGACAAATTGCACAAATATCAATTTTTAAGGTCTTTTCCTCTCTAAATGTATATAGTTAACTGTCATGTAAATTATGTGCTTGATATTGCACACTTTGGTGACACATGTTGTGTTCTTTGCTTACCTAAAAACGAATACTGTAAAGAAAGGTGCATACACTTAATTAATGAATATTTTTGTAGATATCTGCAGCAATTAACCTTAATATGAGCTGCATTATAGTTTGTAGTATGTCTCCCAATGTCTCTCACTAGCTGGGAAGGTTAGCTGCGCACTAACGACGACACTCTTGTACTTCACTTCTGAATCCCACAGCTGAAGACTTCAAGGTCATGACCACTTCGCAAGCAAGTACATACACGTAAAGTTTGCGTGCATCAACTATAACTTGCTTTACCGACGACTTGTGTTTTTATTTCAGCCTGTAGTGAAACAAGATTCTCATCAAACAGACGGAGCACGATACAATGGACATTTGTACCACTTGTCACAGTTAAGAAAAATTAGATTCCCCAAATAACCTGCCGATAATTTATTCATACAGTATGTCGGTACGTTGCACTTGGCCCAAAGCTTGCTTCCCTAACCTATTATCTAAGGCAACATCTGGTCATATATAAAATTGTCATTTCCTAGATCCACGTATGTTGGCACAAAGTGTAATTAGCTGAGACGGTCTACACAAGATCCGTAACACAACCTACTAATTGATTTGAAGAGATTTTGGTTGGTGCTAAATATCAACGTATTGAAAGCTGCAGAGTAAATGTGGCTATTTATTGGGTGCAACGCAAAATTTGCACTTGGTTTCATTTGGTTGCACTCTGGTAGAAAAAAGCGCACACGCAGAAGTGTATGATGTCAAGTAATGGATACAAAATGGTTGTAAATACGCGCCTATCAAATACTTCGTCATAAGTTCTTTAGCTCTGTTCGCACATACGCAGCTTAAAAAAAAAGTGTGGATGTATTTAGTTCCGATTGTGACTAGAGGTGTACGTGAAGACCCGATTTACTTGCTCTGCATCTGTGGTGTGTTGCGTCAGTGCACGTAACAGGAAGTGACGTTTAATCGTGGTCGTGGTGAGGATAAAATTGTGAGTATGGAGGTACGGCGAGTGCAAAGATGACTAACCGGAGCGACCCGAGAAAACCCACCGCCGGACAAAGAAAAGGTTCGCCACGTCTGTCACGTGTGAAAATCGACTTTTTTTGCTGTTTGGTTAGAACATAGCACAGTACCTCAGCAACCATTGTTTTTCGTTTTGGACGTAATGTTGTAAACTACAAGTACCTAACGAAATATGTTCAGCGATAACGACATGAACATTTGCATCTCGGAAGTACAAATTTGGTTCTTTGTTCGGCGTTGATCGAGGTACTTAGGCATGAGTCGAGCCGCCAGCACTCACGCGTCTGGGAACACATTTATTAGCATTGTTCGTGTTTACATGCACAGTCGTCTGATTCTGCCGGAGTGTTATACATACACATTCGGAAGAAAACTAGAGTTCCAAACATACAAAACGTAAAAGGTTACGTGTTTTTGCTGTAAAAGGTGTAGCCAACTGCTCTTTACAATCGAAGCAAAACTTTTGTCTCCCCTTCCCTTGACGAAGTACTTTGCGCCGAAGGAAATTATAACGTCTGAAGCAAATATTGTCGTACATGATCCCTCGAGAGAAGTGAATCGCTAAATCGGAGGAGAAAGGAAAGCAAATTCCTTCGCTAAATAATTTTGCGTTGGTGGTATAAGCCCGCTGTTGTGCGCAAACTTTTCCCCGTCTTTCCCCGTCCCGCCAATGTGACAGTTTAGGTTATTATATATTGTTTTAGGTTAGTGTAACTGTTGAAAATGCTGTTAATTCATTCGAAGGATTGTTTCGCAACTACTATAACAATTGATGTAGTTCCGTACACAACAAAATCGTCCGCCTTAAATAATCTAAACTAACTTAAACTGTCACGGGTGACGGGAAAAGGAGGGAGATAGGTCTGCGAATAACGTGGCGCATGATGAGTGGTGCCTCGAATCTTGGCGAAGATCCCCGATCAGTGCGGAATAAAGAACCACGTTTATGCTCCCGAGACATAAGTCGACAAAACATGTTCGGCGAGGATCTTGTTTGCATAAGGTTGCATTAGGTCAACTGTCATGCAGTACCTGGGCACCAATAGTTTTCTTGACTGGGACATCTCTCCCACTATTGGTCATTAACTTCCCAGGTGTATAGCACTAAATTCAAAGACATAACGACTCGTTCAATCCCGAAAAGCGACGGATGTCAAGTATCGTGCACTCTGCATGAAGCTACTTCTGCTGTTGAAGTGCTCACTACTGTAGTTTCAAAACAATCGACGCTAATGACAACTCTGAAAGGACATTATGCACTACATAATCTGAAACAGGCACTGAAGCATTAACTGAAGATCACCTAACTTAATAAAGTGCTTGAGTTATATCACTCAGCGCGTTTGTAACTAAACATCGATCTATAACGATCCAGAGAAGGAATTTTTTAATTCGACTTACACCTTAAGTTTCGGTAAAATTATAGATTGAGTAAACAAAAAAATAGCTTGTGTGTTAACAGTAGAGACGGGAATAATTCGCGGGTTCACTGACCAGTAGATTAGCCTCCAGGGACATATGTGTACTCAAGCAGACATCAGCTGTTCGTTGGCTGCTCGCTGACAAAGTGAAATGGGCCCGCAATTAGTTACATTGTTATTATTGATAGAGATGATGGTATATCGCGAAAATATTTTGAGCCAAGATAGCTTTGAAAACACTGACACACCGTAGCTGTCTGCAGACCAATACCAGGCATCAAATATTAAAATATCGGGATTCTTATTGGCTCAGTCAAATAGGGCAACAGCTCCACGTACAAGCTGAAGCCAGTAATCTTCTGGTAAGCTGGACGTGTATTGAAATCCATCAAACAGTCAACTTTTCCCGCGATAAACCATCATCTCTAATTATTGACTCATCGACTTCAAGATGGTGTCAAATAAGTAGAGCCACGATTTTATGGCGAAAAGATTTTGCAACATTTTGTTTCGATGCGTCATGTGCACACCTGCAGCTCTGCTACATCGTCTGTGATTGGATGATTTTACTCTCACTGGCCTTGGCAAATTATAGACGTACGAAGTGACAATAATCTTATTCTGATTGGCGCAGTCAAATGAGAAACGTGTCTGAACAATGACACGCTGCCAATAACCTTGAAACAGAACTGCCGATGTGCACGAGAGACGCTGAAACAAAGTGGGGCAAAAATATTTTCGCGACAAAATCGTGGCCCTACAAATAAGTCAACGGCCACTTGTGACAGTATCATGAACTTACAGTTTACGACGTGCCTTGTTGATGTTGTTTACTTTTTCTGTTTGATGGTAATGTTTTATCTGGCTATTGTTTTCTACCCTTTTGATTACTATTGTGATTTTAGGTGAGTAAAAACAAGGTCTTATCACTTTCTATAAGCCGATGGTGCACTGAGTTGCTGACTCCCGCGGGCGTGGCTAATAATTGTACAGACCCGTCAATCTAGCGCGGCCGATACACTAAGTTGAAGTTGAGTTAGTAACACCCCGCCATCTGCCGTCGACGTGGATTAAGTGGTCGTGTCGGCGGTCTGCTGCCCCGACCTAGGGACCCTACTTGTAATCCCGCTTATCCACCGCATTTAACGTCGCGCCGCCAAACAACTTCACTCGCCCCGTCGTTGTTAATCAGTTGATCGGGTCGTCTTGTCAGCGGTCTGCCGCCCTGACCTTCGACGGCCGAACCCCCGAAGTCTCCCCACGATGCGAGTACCCCTCGCGACTTACTTCCTCGCCCGCGGTCAGTTTAGATCTCTCGTCGTTGTTAACCGGCAGATCGGGTCGTCTGTCAGCGGTCTGCTGCCCTGACCTTCGACGCCCGAACCCCCGAAGATTCCCCCGACTCGCGACCACGCGAGCACTCTCGCGACCTCCTTCGCCCGCGATCCGCTTAGATCTCTCCCTCTCTCCACACTGCCCAAAAACTCGCCACAGGTCCCGGTATTGGTAATCCGGCCAATGGGAAGAGAGCATGCAGAAACAGCCCCGCCTACCGAAGCCAGCCCTGTAGTAGACCATCGCCGCATTTATTCAATTCAATTTTCATATTTTGTTTCAAAACCTGGACAATTCTCACTTGTTTACTTAACTTATATTACTTATTTAAATTAACAGATTACTCTAGCCAAAAGTCTAATTAATATTATTTTTCATTGTCTCAAACCTCGTTGCTATAGGCTGCTGCATCCCCCTCCCCATACTGGCCAGAGTGGTCCAGCGGAGGGGTGTGGGAAGAGTAATGGGCACGACGGCGCCAACGCTCCTGCGACACCACCTGCTATGCTGGCCCGAGGGAACGGCCCAGATTCTCACATCTTTCTCTTATTTAATCTCAACTCAATAAAAATCCTCGTAGCATATTTTGCATTGCAGATTCGGTATCGTGGCGCGATACCGAATCGAATGAATGGTCACATGACCAGACAATTCCAATTTCGCAGATTACCCTAAATAAGTACATATTTTACTTAATACCTTCCTACACCAATACTTGCACGTTACAAGTTGCTGGAATTCTAGCTTCTAACTGAAAGAAAACGCGAATTTTTCAGGTCTCTAGTTAACCGAAAGGATTAAACGAATTTGTATCCATGCACTTAGGCCTATTTCTGGATCAAAACTTCTACACAGAAAGTCTTTAGTAAACATATATTTATGAAGGCCACATTGTTGTAAGTGATAATATGCACACATTCCTACACCAAAGCGCCTACTCCGAGCAATTTTTGGTAAATTTATTTCTACAAAGACCACATTATTTTCAGTATGTGCTCTATATACATATGCTAGTTTAGATAATCCCGATCTGTCTAAGATGTTATTACTCGCTTCCCATTTAAATAAGATCTCATAAATAATAATTATTGCAAAGTATGATTTTACCGAATTACCGAATTTTAAATGACACAGGCTCCTTTGTTTGCAATATGTATAGGCGATTTATAAATAAACGTGCGCGAATTAGAACATTTCAAAACATTAATATTTATTTGCATCGTTTTGTTTGATTGAATGCTAAAATGCGTTGACAGTATGAAAAGTTCGCATCTTGGTGTTCCGACCAGCTGTGTCTCAGCCTGAAGACGGGGATACATCGCAATCCCCGAAACGTTGCAATTATTCGTTGATTTTAATTGTGTTGTGTTGTCTCTTGTTTTTTATTTGATGTACACTGTCCACTATTTATGTATACTTCCATATTTTTTCATATTGGTAATCTGGTTTTTCTTTGTGTCTGTTTTTTTTTTTTTGTGTTTGGGTGTTGTCAAATTCTTTACTGAATTCTATCTTTAGAATTCTTGCTGAGAATTATATATTTAAATAACTGACGGAATTCCTATGGGATTGTTTTTCTTACATTTTCCGATCACTTTTTTTTTGTATTTTGTCACTTTGGCTAACAATACAGTTCGGTCAACAAAACATGAACAACGGCGTATGTCCCCAAACCAATAAATTCTAATTGTAAACTCCCATTGCAACAAACATTTAACGATCTCAATAACAGTTCAGATTAAATTTACAATTTCCAAAGTGCATTATTCACCGGACATGTCGTTACGTTCCTTTGTAGACTGAATGCATTAAATTTTATGGGATTTAATTTTCATGGTACTGCTTCCTAGTAAGCTACGGGCGGGAAAAGCTTGCATTCGCCATCTCGTTCCTAGGAGGACCTGTGCCACTGCTACACCAGAGATGTCAATGTTTTGGAGTAAGTCAGTGGTTTTCTCTCCTGGACGAAGGTGACTGTGTAGATATGCTAGCGAAGTAGGCAATAGCCACTTACGAAAAGTAATCTGCTAGCATTAGGTTACTAATTTCGGTCACTTGACCAAGATGCTCGATGGCTATGGATGGTGATTTATCGCTGGAAAAGTTGACTGTAGGTAAGCTTCAGTGCTATGTATTCATTTCCGACGCCTTTCTATCGTTACTGGTGTGAACGTGTTTGACAGGGTCAGTGCTAACTCTGGCGTGCTACTACGAACTTCTGTGATTCATCCGCAGAGACATGCAAAATCCGCGTTATTTTCTGACAGCTGACTAGACTTCAAGTGACTATAGGCTCGTTCGACGTCTCCCGCTGGCCGATATTGTCGTGACTTGTCGCGGAAAATGCTTACACGGTAGAGAGGTAAATATGTAACACACGTAAATGACTACACATAAAAGTTCATGGCTAGGGCCCGGTAATTTTCGCGAAAAGATTTTTGCCCCACTTTGTTTCAGTGCCTTACGTGCACACCTGCATCTCAACTTAATGGCTATTGACAGAGTGTTTTTGTGCATAGTCGTTAATAATTTGACTAAGCCACACATCACACATCACATCACACATAACTGCCACACATCACGTCTGTGATTTGCGTGTTTAACCTCCACACGCTGGGTGTTTCGGCATCCAATCACTGACCACGTAGCAGTTCTGCAGATGCGTACGTAAGGCACTGAAACAAAGTGATGCAAAAATCTTTTCGCGAAAACTACCAGGCCCTATTCATGGCCAATTGAATCGTCCATTATGCTCTGTTATGTATAGGAAAGTGAAGTATAGTCTGCTACCAAACGATAACGCGAATTTTGCGTGTCTATACTCATCCGTAAACAGCAAAACCGTGCCACATAACTAGAGATGGTGAAATTTCGCGAATTCAATGACCTGCATGTCAGAATCAAATATCCTATTCGTACTCAAACCCGGTCTATTCATTCATTGCCTGCTGTTTCACTGAGTAGCAGCTAGTAGACAAATGGTCGGGACCAGAGTATGCATAGAATATTTGATTCTAACATGCAGGTCATTGAATTCGCGAAATTTCACCATATCTACATATAACTTGAGACGGGGAAAACTCACGGGTTCACTGACTTGTTGGCTAGCCTCCAAGAATATATGTATACTCAAGCAAACAACAGATGTTCATTAGCTGCTCGCTGACACAGTGGTATAGGGCACGTTAAAGTATATTGTTATTATTGTCTCAGAGATTTCCAGGGGGTTGTCAAATAAGTCAAGGGCCAATCGCGAAAGTGACACGAACTTATAGTTGCTGGAATTTTAGCGTGTGCGTAAAAGAAATCGCGAATTTTTCAGTTCCGTACACATAACTATACAGATGTTGCAAAATTCCGTGTCAATATTCTGGGGAGACGATCCTCACGTGTAGAGGAACAAGAAATGTTATGAGGACATAGGCCCGAAAACTGCACTACAGTTCGCAGCACATGACGTACTATGGGTAGAGGTACGTCAATATCGCGGATTCATCTGGCAGCAGCCTAGACTTGACAGTCCTATACACCCACTGGCCACAAGAGATTATCTATTGCCTTATATCCGTACAAGCAGGTAGCAAGCGATAGCATTTCGCATTATTTCCTTATTTACTACTGGCTTGCAGTAGTCAAACGCGTTTCGTAACAGCCGCCAGCAAGTCACAGACATGACAATGAAGCATACATAATTGGCTTTCAACCTGACCTGGAATGTATCTGCGAAATTTACGTACCTCCAACTATGGTTAATAGATAGCGCGTGGGCAGGATCATGTTGCTGTAGAGCGTCATTACAGCAGTCCGTAACATTTAACTATGCCACTGCTGTAACGACGCCCCGTCGCAACGTGATCCTGCCCTGCCATACGTCGTGTATTGCGAACTGTAGCGCAGAAATGGTGCGCTTTCGGACCTATGTCCATACAACATTTTTTCTTCCGCTACATGTGAGGATTGTTCTCCCAAAACATTGACACGTAATTTTGCAGCAGCCTGTAGTCCAAACATACATGGCAAAGGACGCTACACTGGATTGGAAAATAAGCAGGCAGGAATGTACAGGTGTGTGTGTGTGTGTGTAGTAATTGTTTTGTTGATAACACAAACCTGTCTATGTTAATTTTATGTACCTTTATATTTGTTTGTGTTAGCTACCAACATTAGTATGTAATATATGCCTACCTTGTTACTAGGACTCTCATGTACTTCCTCCTTAAAAAGAGCCTAGTGCTCATGGAGGTCATTATCGCAGTAAATAAATAAAAATAAAGATCTCACTATATCCCACGCTCTCTGTCGATCACCAGAGGTTAACCAGGTTTTGATGGAACCCGTACTAGCAGTTAGCTTGGTTCTTTATTTGGACGCATATAGTTGTTAAAGGCAGTAAAATCCTCTCACCTCCATAAACGCTTGCACGAGGTGGAGCTGTTACTTTATTTCACGTAGGTTTGGCTCTTCAGTATGCCCCTCGTGTCTGATACGTAGAGCCATGAGTTCATGGTGGAGAGATTTCAATGCACCATTTTGTTTCAATTCCTGGTGTGCACATCTGTAGCTTTGCTCTGTGTTTAATGATTGGTAGGTCCATGAAGTTTGCGCGAAAATTATTTTGCCCCAGTTTGTTTCAGTGCCTTACGCTCACATCTGCAGTTCTGCTTCATGGTCAGTGATTGGTTGTTTTAGTGGTGTTACAGTAACCCTATTATAACCGGCACAGTCAAATGAGAGACGCCACTTCCCAGAGTCACACCGCCAACAATCATGAAGCACAGCTGCCGATGTGAACGTAAGACATTGAAACAAAGTGGGGCAACAATTATTTTCGCAAAAAGTTCATGGCTCTAGTGATTTGATGTTTTAACTATTAATTGACTTGGAGTTCTACAAGATAATCCGAACGTATGGTTAGAGCCACGATTTTATGGTGAAAAGATTTTTGCAACATTTGGTTTCAACGCGTCATGTGCACATCTGCAGCTCTGCTACATTGTTTGTGATTGGATGATTTTACTCTCACGTGCCTTGGCAAATTACAGACGTAAGGAGTCACAGTAATCTTATTCTGATTGGTGCAGTCAAGTAAGAAACGTGTCTAATCTGAGACACGCTCCAATAACCAAATGCCCATGAAGCAGAGATGTCTAAGTGAACGTAATGCTTTGAAACAAATGGTACAAAAATCTTTTAGCGACAAATTCGTGGCTCTACTGTCTGGCTATTCGTTGCATGTCCTACTGACCGTACTGCTATCCGGAAAGTTCACCTTCAAGCGTTGACTGGTGAACGCCATCCCGTCATGTTGCCGACAAGCGAGGACATTCCTGCTAACTGTTGCGACAGGGGTTGGCAATATCAGCGCCTCAGTATTGTTGTGCATTCAGTGGTCCAGTGAGAGGCCACGGCGTGAAGGAAACAACAGTTGTCTAGACGGGACGATGCCGGCTGACCCTCGTGCAAGGAGAGGGCACTGACGTCTCTGCAAGCTGCAAGGTCGCTCGCTATAGGCAGATAGAAGCTCCGCTGATACCCTCGCGGGGGGAAGCCATGACCTGCGGACTGGTCGGAAGACACGAACACAGCTGAGCTCAGTGCTACCAACCACGCACTGGTATATTTCACTACACCAAGGTGCTTCTGACTGCGAAACTCAAGGACATTGAAATGCAGTTGTTCCGTCATAGCCGTCTGTTATAAAAGGCGGCGGCTTGCAATGTGGCAACGAATACAAGAACAGCTGCCAACTAAAATGTATTCAATGTTAAAAATAAAGTACATTTCAGTTTCATTAATAAAATTCTAGCTTCGCTGGTATGTAGGGCAACTGCCCTATCCCCGTGTATTAGGATTAAGTACCATTCCCATGTAAGGAAGGCAGTGTTGAGGATTTGATTTACATACTTTATTTGTTATTTTGGCTTATAAATTTAGTCAAACTACGCAGTTTACAAGGCAATCTATGTTGAATAACCCAATTTACTCGCACTTTCAAGTCGATTTTTCAGTCACAATTCTACAGGAATAATCCCCAGTTTCCAGCGGTATTCCTGAATTCAACTGTATTGCAATAATTTTGTTTTATCATTCAACTTAAGTACTGTGTATATTATGAGATGTAGTATCAACACTAATTTAGAAAAAAAAAAAAATTGAGACAGTGAGGGAGACGTTGGCTCAGGCCGCGCGGAACTAGTGAGTCAGGGACGTCATAAAACCCTCTTACAATTGACTATAATGGTCAGATTATCAAAAACAATACTAAATCAGGCCTAGAATCCGTGTTTGCTGTTGCGTGCTTTGCAGTATGCCATTATTTTTTTATGTCTTCAAAGTGTTCCGCCTTTAGTTTTTGGCCACAAACGCATGTGTAACATCAAATGATGTTTAATTCAAAAGAGTATGACTTCTGTTGTTATTTATTTGTCAAGATAAATTTGAATAATATTTTCGTACATAACTCCTAAAAATCTTACAATCCTTCTGCTCTGCTTGAATGGTGCAGTAAGAATTTATATGATTTAATATTTGTTTTGTGAACATGCTTTAGGCAAGTTCAAAGACTGTCATTACGTAAACGACATCAGTAGAATGCTTTTCTGTGGACTGTAATATTTGTTAATGCTAGCTATAACTTATAAATCGTGTAATAGCCAACAAAAGTAAATTTTAGTTTTCCAATTTTGATTCCCGGCCCACTAATGACAAATATCTTCCGCCACCTCTGATTTTGACTAGAGTCGATATTTTTTTTATGAAACGATCATCCTCTGTAAAGGGATTTTTGGAAAAAGATTCATAGTTTAAAACCGATGTAGATATGATGAACTATTTTATTGCTGTTATGAAAATAAATTACAGCAGTATATCTACAGTGCTTCGTGGTAAGAACGAAGGAAGTTTTTTAGTTAATCTAATCTAATCTGTCTAAATCAGATAGTATATCAGCAATCTAGCGGTTCTGCAGTTTACCAAGGAGATGAACGTGTGTGTTTGGAATTTGTGTAGCTCGGTTATGAATCTAAAGTAAAATATAACGGGATTTTCGCAGATTATAGTAGACTCCGAACTACGTAATAGTTTGACACTCACAAGGATAGCGCAGCTTGAAAACATTTGCATTTCAACTGCTTTGAAAAAAAAAAAAGTCTTTTGTCTTTTAAATATGCATCTTGTTTGCTTAGACAAAAAAATTAATGAGTTCGCAAAAACAATACAACGTATGTTGTTCACAATTATATTACAGATGTAAATCATTCAGAGTTAAGTAAATATTGGTCTACAACTTAAGTAAGATGGTGATTATTTTTCAGTAGCTGTAAGCACATACATTTTGAATGAATAACGGTTTCTACATTCTGATGGGACGTGCGTGTCGAAACCATTAACGAAGCCTTCTTTTGAGTTGGTGTGGAATGTGCAATTCTTGAAACCATTGAGGAAAATTTAGAAAATTTAAATGGATACTGTCCTTTTGTGTTACGTGAGTGGTGTTGCATATTATTCAACGCTTGACAAAATTATTTTTTTTAATAATCGCACAATTAGCACACTTGCTTTAAATACTTCATTCCGCACCCTAGTGACCAGTGCATCTTTAGATGCATATGGACCTTGAACAACACAGAGTAGGCCTTACCTAAATACTGCTATCAGAAGATTAACATGTTGTGTTCACGCCAGCAGTGAGGTAATTTCTTCAGTAACAATAATGTTGGCAGGAATTCATAATGAATTAATATACATGCAGTAGCATATACATATACATATACATATACATATATATATATATATATATATATATATATATATATATATATATATATATATAT
>PNEQ01125257.1:0-20721 GCA_003012365.1 Medauroidea extradentata | reverse complement strand
CAGTCTTCAGAAAATCTTCATCGAACAATTGTTCATAACACAAACCCTCTTGAGCAGATTTGACTTTCAGCAACTTCTCAAGAGACTGTTCAGACAATGACGATCTGAACTGGGTTTTTGTCTTCTTCAACTGGCTAAAGATCCTCTCGCACTCGGCGTTACTGTGAGGGATGGATAAAATACCAAGCATAACTCGAGCTAACCTGTCATACTTTAAACTACCATCTAAATCCTTCATCTGTCCGATCAATGACCACTTAGAGTCAATTCTATCCTGCTTCTCTTTTTCATCTGGAAGGTCTTCTATTTGGAACGAAGAAAATTGTGATTCTAATGTATCTGTTTCACAGTCCAGATCTTGTCCTTGCATGACCAAAAGATTAGGAAATTTGTCAACAAAATATCTTAGACTTGAAAATGATGCATGACTAATGTTCTGAATGCATGCTACTTCTGCATGAGCTAGGAATTCACTTTTTAACGGAAATTTGTGAACTATGTAGTCGCATGCGCATACATAGTACTTCCTAACAGAACTATAAAACAATTTAACCTGTTCAACACTCAATCTACTTACAATTTTGAATGCAGCACTGCCAATAACCAAATCATTATCACTTTTTTTATTACTGTGTGTGTGTGATAATCTATCTCTAAAAGAGAAGTGGATGATTTTACTAGATCAGCACAGACAAATTTTGACATAAAGTTTCGTGACGAATCGTTAGTGTGCGTTTTAGTTTGTGAATATGAGGTTCACGTGACTATAGCAGAACATCAGTTTTGTCAAACACAGGAATTACATTTAACAGAAACAAGCAAAATGCCTTGTTTATGTCACTGGATAAAAACATGAAAAGCCTCTCTTCTCTAGTGAGTTGAGATGACACACTTTTTTTTTGCTGGCAGCTGAGGACTTGATCTCTTCACATCAGGTCTGTGTGCTAACTTGATGTTCTTTGGGCTGGTCACACATACTTCGCAACTGCGCTTCTTTGAACTATTTTGTACAGAGGTTACTTTGCCGGGAAGAGAGGTCTTTAAAACTATTTTTGTATCGCTTGAAGACGATGTGCGACTACAATGTGTACTGCTGCTTTTTGTGCTTGTGGTACTGGACAAAACTGGGAGCTCACTTTCACTACCGTCTTGAGATGCAGTAGAGCATTCATCAATTTTCAAACCTAGCTTCGGGATTTTGTAACTCTGTAGTGTGCTCCGAGTTACACTTGAACCTCTAACCTTAGGCTGACATTCAACCATAAAAAAACTCGTTAATGGCTGCCATTGTTCCACCAGCCTTGCCAAACATTTTCCTAATGAAAGCCATCGTGTGCAGACATGTTTGAGAACTTTCCTAGTATCTACATCATGCAGCATTTGGAATTTACACTCTTTTCCAAGAAGTAGAATAGATCTACCAAAATGACATCCACTTTGGGTGGAAGACACGCAGCAGCTTTTTCAGCACATAAGTTTATCAAATGGCATGGACAACCAACCACAAACAAATTTTCCATTTCATTTTTCAAAACAGCAGCCACGCCACTCTTATGTCCGATCATAACTGGGGCATTGTCAGCGCTTAGCGCTAAACAGTTTGAAAATGGAATGTTTTCTTTTAGAGTATCAAGCAAGAGATTACCAATATTTAATCCAGTTGATTCGCCTATGAGAACTGGTACTACCAAAAGCTGATTTTGAATTTCGAGCTTGTCAGTGCTGTGAAAAGAGACCACGATAGGATAAAATTTACAATCACTTTGATTACTGTACTGCCATCAGTTGCAATGGAAAAATGTGTATTACGTACCACAGATACAAGCTTCTGGTGCGAACTCTGCTCCATTTGTCCCAATATTGCTGCAGACTTCGTCCTCGCACAGCCATATTTTTTTGCGATTTCACTATCGGGGAACATTTTCCTAAAAAGTTGCCCCGCATGATCAAACCACGTTAGCGCTAAATTGTGTTCTACTAAGAATGATGTAAAATAACACTCCGCACGTGTAACACTGTTATCACTCTTCACTGCAAAATTTAGTTTTCTGTTGGAACTAACACACTTCACATGTTCGTTGTGTTTCTTTGTGGAAACGTGTCTCAAAATGTCTCCCCGGCCACTATGCGATATACAAAAATCAGCACGACACACGCTACAAAATGCAAAATTGCTTCCTTTGCGTGATTCGATTATTGACGGAAACTCATGTGTGTAAACTTTACTAAAACTCGTTTTGTAACTCTTAGAAACACTTTTATCAGACATGTTTACACCAAACTTCGGACCGCCATTTACAAAACTGTCGCGAGGTTCATCAACTACTACTGCGCAAGCGCGATGCGCAGCTGGCTGGGCAAGACGGCACGGCCCGGTCAGAGAGCACGGAACGGCACGGCCCGGGGCTGTGTGCCAACGCGAGCTGCACAGCGCATTATGCCAGCGACGGGCTTGATTACTATAAATTGATGCAATGAACAAAAACTGGTGTATTTTTGTAGCTGCGCCACAAAATAAATGCAGTTAAAACATCTTATTCATTGATCCATGGCTAATGACCATCCTCATTTCTGCTGGGAAAAAAAAAATGGGCCTAAAAAATTGTGAGGAAACACCATTCGGGCGTGAGATTATCCTTAAAATCGTGAGCCTCACGCCAAAATCGTGTGAGTTGGCAGGTCTGGACAACCAAACATGGTCTCCTTCCAAATATGACTGAACAACCAGCAGCATCCCAAGAACTGCTGAACATGATTTCATGTACTTGTGAAAAGGGCTGTAGAGTTACCTGCTCTTGTCGCAAAGCTGGAATCAAATGCTCAATCTGCAGGCAGTGCAAAGGACACACTTGCAACTAATTCCCCATCAGAGGATGAACATCTACAAACTGACATCACATCCTATGATGTCGATCCTCTCATAGATGAGGAACTGGATACAAAAACCGAAAAGTTACAACTTGTGGAATTCAAAGAATACACTCCGGGACATTCCTTTGGCCAAACGAAGAAGACGGTAAATTAGTTTGTGACGATTTTTGTATTGAATTCTTTTATTATGTTCCGAGTTTTATTTAAGAATACAGTTAATGTTTATTCTAATATGTAATTCCTGAAGTACGCTTGAATGTTACATTGTATAAATTCTTCTTATGATATTTTGTACCAGGTTCTTGTATGTTGATTGTTATTGACACTAGTATTGAAACCTTAATATTGCAAAATCTTTACATGATTCATGCATTTTAATTATTCTAGTATTAAATTCCTGGATTAAATTTTGGTTCTTGAATTGAAGTACAGTGAACCCTCGATAACTCGGACCTCGATGTCCCAGACTTCGGATAACTCAGACAGAATTTCAAAAAACGAAATTAATTTTAATTAAATTATTTTTTGGTCAAAAATCATAAGAAAATTCTGTCTGCCTAATTTAAATCCATCACGTTTTATTTAATAACAGTATTAAGCTTTAAAAGCAGTTGCTCATCGCTACGTAGTCTTTAATAATCCCACCGTAAAATATCTGGCAAGTTCCGTGTGTAAAATGTTGCTAGCGAGGCGCACGAGTAAAGATGCGACTCAGCAGGCAGACCTCCCTTCTTTATCTCTCCTCCCACTTCACCACGCGGGCCACACACGCACGTGCGTCGTAAATAAACATTTCAGTATGATGCTGGTGAATTGGACGGTAACTACATGTCACAAGGCACCTAAAGGGAAATTTATTTTGTTCTGATATGTGCGATAAATTTAAGATTGCAAAATAATTTGTTTCGTACATTAATAAAAAAATTAAAAGCCATTGGTTTGCATTGCAATGTAGGCAAGGTGGTGAGAGGGTTTTACGGCCCTTTAACGACGTCTTACAAGCCAATGAGGGTGAAGTGAGGTGAAAGAACACAACATCCATGCCCGAGCAAGGATTCGAACTCAGGGCCTCTCGCACTGTAAACTGGCGCCTAACCCAACGCCAGAGGCCGGCGCGATATTGAAAAAATAAAACAGGGCTTAATAAATTATAAAAAGGGGGAGGGGGCAGAAAGAGGCTTTTGCCCCGGGTCGCACATTTAGAGGGCCTCGCTTTTGAAAAAGTTAAATGGTTAAAATGAATAGGCTTTTATTGAGTTCCCGTTAATGTTGATGGTATCTGCAAAATTTATTTTAAGGGTAAAGAGTGTGTAAAGATGTCATTGATCTATGACGACGCAGCCATGGTAAAATAGTATGAAGGGAGGCCTATAAGCGCACATTATCACTTTAACCACGGCCGTGACTTCAACTAAAAAAAAAAAGGAGGAAAGTAAGCTGAGATTTACGATGCTCCTGGCCTCTTATTCTAACAAAGAGGCCCTGGAAAAAAACAATTTCTCGTAGGAAACTAGCAGCTGGCTGCAGACACTGTGACATGCTGATGTAGAGCAATTTTTCACGTAAACATCTCGTGAGTTGCGTGTGGTCACGTGCGGTGTTTTTATTGCTGTTGAGACTGTACCGGTTGACCTTGACTACTTCCGCTCGTGCTCTACCATCCTAGCTTATCTCACACACACGCGCACGCACAGACTGTCCTCAGCCAGACGAGAGAAGGGGGTGAGAACTTGTGTGGTAGAAGGGTGCCTTGGTGCCAACTTCTAGCACATATAAAAAAGATCAGCCAGAAGTAGCATAAAAAATAAATAAAAAAGAATCTGCCGGCCCAGGTTGTTTGACATACTTTCATTTATAGTTCTCCCGTTACAGTTATCCCCTCCTGTAAATTGATACGTACAAAGCAGTATATTGCCGCTTCTTTTATTTGTAGAAATGATAGCGTACTGGTTTCCTCACGTTTCTTGTGATTAATGACTGATTACTCCTCCTCCCCGGACGCCCCTCGATAACACGGACAAATCGTAACTCTGACAGCTTCTCCCCCCTTTTAGTCCGAGTTATCGAGGGTTCACTGTATTTGTATCCACCATAACTCTTTATATTATTTTTTGTATCACGATTTTGTATTTTAATTATTTTAGTATCATTTCCTTCATTAATATTGACTCTCATAGTGAAACCTGTTTTTACTATTCTAATAATTTCACCAGCTTTATGCAATATAGTTATTCTACTAATGAATTCTTTGATTACTCATGACTCTTGTATTAAAACATCAATATTAATAATAATTTGTACAAGCATTTAATGTTTTTAATATTCTAGCATTTTACTATTGTATTGAAACCTTTGTATTTCAGATTTGTTATATGATACCTTAACCAAACTTTTTGCATCTACATAAAAAAAAATCTTGATTAAATTTTCGTTTCGAAATTAAAGTGGAACTTATATATCTTTTCTGAATTAACCAGTTACTAAAATTTTCCAGTTGCCTTCATCACTAAAAATTCAACCTTTACAGAACAACTTTTATTAGTTTGTTGAAAACATTTGTTATTTACATGCAATATAAGTAACCACACTGCAAAATAATGTTTTATTAATCCACAATGAATTACAGAAGGTATTAGAGCAACATAAAGGCCTGTTTCTAAAGTCACAAAAATGAAAAAAAGATTTATTTTCATTTAAAAATCTTACATTGGTGTAACTTGCCTATATTTTAGTACAGAATTTGACAATGTATTTGTACTCGTTTACTACAGAATTTAAGGCTCTACAACTTTGTATGTGATGTTTGCCCAAAAATTCTTTGTTTTTAATTTATTTACAAAAACAAAAAAAAAAAAAACACATTTAACTGTTTTTGACCATAGTATGTAAAGCTCCGCCCAGAAAATGGTGCAAAATCAGTTTACTATTATATGAGATGCCACCTGTGAATTAAAATTATTTCCATCTTTCTCCCAATTTTTGGAAGGCACAGATACTTTTTGGCCTAATTTTACTGGGCTATAAAACGAGCCTTAGATTTTTCAACAAAATTTTTTGGAAAAAAGTATTGACATATTTGGGACAATACGGACTTGCCCAATTTCTCATAAGGATTATGATGTAACGTAAAAATATTAGTTCCACTTTCCTTTCACCCAAACTTAATTAGACAATTGTCATGCGACACAGAACAGCCACAGGCTGTCACGCACTGTTCCACTCTTACACTCCCACACTCTCACTTGCTTTTCCTCTTTCTTCAGGCACAAGTGCATGCATGCACACACCCACCAACCCAACCACACATCCAAGCCCCACCCATCCACACATGCAAAAAAAATTCTAGCACGCTGTACAAGCAGACAGCAAGGAAGACTAAGGTCGGCACTTTGCCTGTTTTGCACGTACAGTGAAATCTCAGTATAAAGTATATTAGTATTAAGTACTTTTTATTTTTAAGTACATAATTCCCAACACATAGAAAGAGTTTTTAATTTAGTAACTGTTCAGTTTAAAGTATTTTCAATATTAAATATGCAATTTTTAGTTCCCTTCAAGTACTTTGTAATGAGATTTCACTGTAAACAGGCATGATATCAGAATGAAGGGAGAGGTGGGCATTGCAACTAGCAGTACAATGTTTGCCATGAGAAACACAACATGAACAAAATTGTATTTTCTACATGATTGAACGTTTACAAAATAACTTTTACAGTTGCTTAAAATTTAGTTACATAAACACAAGGTCATTATAGAGGTTTTACTGTATTTAAAAGTTTTATTAATTTTTTGCTTTTCACGAAAATCTGTACATACGAACAGTACCGTATGAGTGGGTTTTACTGTATACAAACTCTGTTTAAAATCAGTAACACACTGCAAAGTATCTGAAGTGTACCAGTTAGCAATATTCACAAACCACCAGTACCAAAAATACTTTTCTGTAGGAAAACCAGTCATAATACAACAAATTTTTATAATCTAAATAAAATATACAAGCATACCTGCAATTGTTTCGGAAGATTCTCAGCCACTTTGTTCAGCAAGGTCCTGGTTGGCTTCTCTGCACACAACACCACTAACTCTACTGCTGTGTCACCATGTAGTAAGAGACCTTTCGCCAGAACACCAACACGCATCACACCTTTTAAAACTCGAGGAACCTGACTATCATCCTTGTCTCTCTGAAAGGACAGCCTGTTAACAAATTGACAACTTACTACTTTGAGCAAAAACAGATTAGTAACAAGCATTTCATAAGAAATTTTATTACTATTTTTAGAGTATTGTAGTGACCCAATGTTTCAACAATTTATGTATAACAAAGTCCATAGGAAACTACAGTTTTCATCTTCCTTTTTAATTATTATAGCTGCTAGAGAAAACACAAACACCGCTTTAATAAAGTTTATACTAATTAGGTCCTAAATTTTAGCATTGAATACTTTACATGAAGTCAGGAATATGAACAAAATTACAATATGTACATGTCGTGAAAATGCAAGCAGATGCAGCAATATTATTTTGGATTTTGTATAACTGAGAACACTTTACGTGACAAGCCAATTACACGACATGCAATTAGTGAAACATTCTTTTTGGCCACTCCCTAATGTATTCTGGCTGCGCTCTTTGTTGTGGATGTCTTTACGCCCACCATATTTGTTAACATTCTCCAGCATTAAGTAAAAATATGACGTCTAAAGCCACAAATGCCAAATCAACTATCAAATTACAGTAAAACCCTGTTAAGATGTTTTTGAAGGGGCTTTACACCACAAACTTCTTAGCTGGGAAATCATCCTAAATGGGAAAACTGATTTCAAAACTTAAGTCGTTATTGTTGTAGGTGCAGTCTATTAAATTTTATTTCGGAATCGCAAAAATAATGTACAGTAAAATCTCTTATTTACACTTTTCATGGGGACAGAGCAAACAAGTGAAAATAGTTGGAAAAGTAAATTAAGGTAAATCTCGTAAAACTCATTCAGCTTACCTTATTTAGTGCTTTTGTTTTCATGTTTAAAAAACTCCCTTCGTGTAAAATCAAAGTGATAGTATCCATGCAAACAATGCATTTATCATATTTTGTAACATAAAACTTGGTATAGTTTAAGTTACCAATATTGGAACTGAATATACTGTTATGGGAAGATTCATGGTATGTGCACATGCCATTTCAAGAGAACACCTTGAAATGTTAATAAGAGATCTTATTATTTTTTTTAACATTTGGTTAACACTGTTCAGCATTTTACAAATTTTCTGCAATGCTATCGCGAATTTAGACAAGTTACAGTAAACAATTTGAAACAGGTGGAAAGTTCTTTACTCAGGTCAACAAATGTTTCCACGAACTCACCACACTTCTCCACGATCATTATTTGTTTTATCAATAATGCTTTTTTTTATTATATTGCCGTTATACAACCATCTAAACACGCTGTAGTAAAATGGAAATGACTTTAAAACACATCTTTTCATAATGTAACATTTTCAAACACGTTTTGCAAAGTTTAGGTTAGTTATCGTTTGCGTAAACAAAGACAAACAAATGCACTTAAAGAGATCAATGTTGCCAATGCAGGTACAGCGATCGATAGCGTTCCATACAATTGATAGTGCTAGGGACGGCAATTCTCTTGCCGCCATCTTGAATTTGTGCCGTGAGCGCAAGCATTACACGCGATCACGGTCAATCTGCTACGGCTTTGCACATGATCACCAATAGCGCATTGTATTTATTCGTGTTATGCGCATGCGTTGGCCATCCTGAGTGTACCTGCTAGCTGTCTGTGGAACGCTACATTTCACGTCAGTTACCTATGATGACAGTACAAAAACGTAAACAAATGCTGTATTTTTCTTGCAGTTGCAGTTTCCTTTCAGTTTGTTTACTAAAAAAAAAAAATTGTGTCCTTTACTTTTAAAAAAAATTGTTTTTTTTTTTACAAAAGTTGACAGTATTACGCGGGAAATCAGCCACGTGGCAAAACGTAATATGTGGGAAAATTAACCATGACACTTATGACAAAAGTGATGGGACCAAACGAACCAAACGACTCAGGTGGGAAAACGTAACTTGTGGGAACGTAAGCGAGTTTTACTGTATTAAGGACGTAGGACCCGTAAAAATGCAAAATTTTATATTTGTGCCAAACACTGTTCAACTTTTACACATCAGATAACATGTCATTTCCCCAAATAAAAAAATTTAGGTCCTAACATTTTTTTATTTGGGGAAATGACGTGTTATCTGATGTGTAAAAGTTGAACAGTGTTTGGCACAAATACAAAATTTTGAGTTTTTAAAGGGTCCAACGCCCTTAAACATTGTGTCTAATACACACGTTTAGTTTTGTCATTAAAGTAGTCTCGTTACAGCAAAATGTCACGGTTCTGAGTTTGAACTTCGCTACAGCCGTGTCATCGCTATAACCGAATTTGGCCGATTCTAACGTCCAAATCCAAAAATTGCATTAAAACGGTCTTTAATCTTGTTTAACTACGAAGAAGTACTGTATGTTATTGTAAGGAAATATAGGTTTATTTTAACAGGAAGAATGTGTTGGTTATAATGATACCCAACAAGTATGGGTGAAACTATTCGCTTAGTCAAAAGGGGCCAAAAACTTTGCTGTGTCATGTAAGTATGACTATCAATCGCTGGACCGCCTCAATGGTGCCCCGTACGTGCGAGTGTGCTGCAACAGTGCACGCGTTGGCAGTCAATATAACTACACTGCCGGCTGCCGCAGACCAATGGATCGCCGTTGTGAAATTGAGTTCCATTATTCGAACCTGAAGAATTCGGAGTTGTCAAGACTATTTCCACAGCGAGCTTATACGATTGCTGACCAATTCAAAATTTTAGATAAATTCCGACCCAGTTTTGGAGATAGTGTACAGTACAGTTGGCGTTGCTATTCTGACTGATAAATTAAAGTGGCTGTTTTTTTAGTTTCCTAGATTTGTTGCGATGTTTACCAAAATGTGAATTATGCAATCGGCATTGCTCCTTATCCGCTATTTTCAGCAATGCCAGTAGCAAATATTAATGAAACATTCATTAAAAATAATTTTAAAATGCAGCGGCAGACTACTGTGCACCACGTCTCTCTAGCCATGCTTACTCATTATTCGTCCAACCAGAACACATTTTTTTAAATTTATTTATTTTACAGAAATTTAAATGAGTTTTGGCCTTTCCCGTGCATTTTAACAATATGTACTCGTGCAAACATAAATTTATTTACGAAACGTTGCCGCAGGTAATTTTTTTAGTACGTAATATTTTTTCACGAAAAGGCATACAACTGTTAAGAGTAACAGACTCCGGCAACGGAGTCGTGAAGGTCGCTTTTAAACATTTAGAAAATGTTACATTATTAATAAAATAACAAAATCAAATTCTAAGCATGTACTGTAATACAAGGATCATAAATAATTTCAATAAATATAGAAAGATAAAATGTCTTCGTGGTCGGCACCGTGCAACTTTTTGAACTTACCGTATTTGCAGGCATATAAGAAAAATTTTTTACACATTTTTGGCCCTAAAAATTGCTACTCGTCACAAAAATTTTTGGTAGCCAAAAATCGTTTGAAAGCTAAGCTGTAAGCTGTGGAGTTGTATGATGTTTAGGAATTGCGTTTTTCGTCACATATGAAAACGAGTGCCCCCTTCATTTTAATAAAATTTACGGTACTAAATTTTGATGAGCATCATTCATAATACAGGACATTTCCTCCCAGCGAAGCGGTGATCGATGCAAGCGTGTGCCGAGATACATTGTCTCGCCAGAATACGACTCTCGCGCGGAGAAAACTAAGATCTAGGTCCGCATGCCTCCATCCTTTGTCTCTCGCAAGCACAAGACTTTCGGGCGGAAAAAACGAGGATCTAGGTACAGTACCACACATTGAAGTGTGTACCGTCTAGTGCTACGCTGGCAGACAACAGCGCACAGAAATCTAACTTGCAAGCAGCTGTTGTAGCCCGGCGTTGCCATGTTGCGTGTGGCGTGCCTCAGTCCGGCGTTGCCAAGTCGCGCACAACTGCCGGCAACTGATAATGCCGGCATGGGTCGCCGGCCGCCGCCATGCATTTACTTGGCTCTTGGGTGCCCGGAGGGCAGTAGTAGCCAATGTTATTCAATGTGTCAACTATGATGTTTATATGACGGTAATAAATGCACTGAAAATATTTAAACTAAATTTTTAATGTTTCTGGCAAAAGGAAAAAAAATATTTTTCTGTCTGGAATTTAAAAATTAATAATTAATATTTTTCAAGATGATGTTCCTTCAAAACCATGACTCGCCTTACATGCGGGGTCGTCCTATATGCAGATAAATGCGGTAGTATTCAGACATTTTTCGGCAACCACAATCAATTCTCCCTCCCCCTCCCTCACAAAAATAATTGACAAACTGGATGGTGCTAGACCATATTCACAGGCAACGTCTGCTTTTGACCTTTTACATTTATCTTTCTTTATTAATATCTCATACTTGGTAGATAGATCCAAGGTCTTCCTTCTTTTTGCGTCCCATGTCATAAAATCACATCCGAAAAACTGTGTAGATCGTCAATTTTAGCACAAAATCTAATCCAAAAAACATTAAAATCCAAATAAAATAGTGTAAGCGTGTCATCAATAACAGCAAAAAAAACCTGTGTATGTATACTGTATCAAAATCGTAATCAATAAATGAAATCAGAAAAGCAATCTGTATGTCAAACTAAGCACGGTTGAAAGCACAATGATACGTAAACGTAGCCAACTGTCACCTGGATGAAAAGGGGTCGGGAGGGGGGAATAAAGAGCATAATTCTATTATAATGACTCAAGCTCGAGTTTGGGGAAGGGAAGCGAGGTGTCCACGCAGAAGAATGACTGACGTGACAGTGCCAGCAGGCTGGCAAGGTAAAAGAAGGGAGGGGTGGAGGTAATCTGTACATCCGGCTCTCAAGATAAATATCTACTCCAAAAGGTCAGGTACATCGCCACAAGCCTCACGACTCACCATACATGTTTCTACTCATAAAATTCACCTATTTCATGGCATTATTTTGCGATTTTTTTTTACGGTTCCTCAAAAAGACTGCTAAACCTGTGATTTTAATATTTCCGTGTTTGCCATAACGGGATTCTACTGTGCATGCTTTATAACAGCAGCTGTACCAAAAAATGCACAGTAAACATCCAATTCAATTTGGGGAACAAAGATAGAAATTTAATTGAAAGGATTTTGGAACTTTAAAAATGTATCTCACATTTTATGAAAATACCTAAATACAGCACCTTTAAACGCCTACAAAAATGACTGAAATCGGTTACAAAATATCAGTTACATTCAGATTAGTGTGTATGTATGCAAGGTTGTTTGCGGAGCTGAATGCTTATTGACATACCCTGCAAGACCCAATACATCCAGAAGAAATCCAATCACACGAAATACTTCTAGCCCTCCAAAAATTTACTCAGAATCAATGATTCATTAAATCCAACTTTATATTTTATCGGAGAAAGTACGTAATAATCTTTCCTGGTCACAACTTTCTGTCGCCAGTCCTCTACAAAAAATCTCGCTGGGCCATATTTCTTCTCAACTAACACGACAGGAAATGACCATGGGCTGGTCAATGGTTCTGTAAAATTTAGATCCTTAATTTCCTTCAGGATGCCATAAGTCACGCGAGGCCTGAGGCAAGTTACCAAGTGGGGCTGTTAAATATATCTGGCATCTCCTGTATCAAGATGTTGGCATGCTACATACGTCAAATGAAGATACTAGTCCAGGTTTTCCTTTGTCCTTTCCAGGAGTTCCATAACTGGCTCTGGCAAAGTATGCTTGAAAACGATCCTCCAAGACCTTAGACCCAGTAGCACAGAGGTATCACAATTTCACTCAAAGCTCGTTCCACTGTAGCCCGACAACAAAAACTATACGACAGCTGACTGGTGATAAATATGGTTGTGGTAATAATACCAACGTTGATTTACCAACAAACTTTGATTGCAGTACAGAGAATATGGCGCATGCTGTTGCCACATTGCAACCGCTTTAAAAAGGTCAGGGGATGTACTACTTCATAACTTAGTACTCAAACATAAAATTTCCAAATTTTTTAGTTAATATAATTTGTATAACTTCACGCCACAATATAGGCTAAAAATTTAGATTGCACATTACTTGAAAATATAAAACAATTCTCGCTCTTATTTGATATGAATTCACTAGATAATTAACAGGGTGGCTACAAACTGCTGGGAATATAATTCCCTGACTTTTCCCACCCAAATTGAAAATTTTTCCTGACCTAGTAATTTTTTTAAACCCATTTTAATGCTTTATAAAAGAAATAATTTTTCTTTGTCCAATTCAATGTACTTTGCACTTAGTATAATTTATAATGTACTACTAATATTACATTTGTGTTGTTTCTAAACCATTCTAGTAACAGGGCAAGTTAAAAATCAAATAAATGTTATGGATATACGCCATAGCAGCAAACTGTGAGTCAAAGAAAACCAGGCAGTACATGCAGACAAACAGAAAAGTAAACAACCAAAAGCATCCTTTTGCTTGTCTGCATGTATTTATTGTCCGGTTTTGCGTGACAAACCATTTGCTGCAATTATATATGTCCAAAATACTTCTACGATTTGTAATATTTGCATGAAAAATACATGCCTCAGAAAACACTGATTGCATAGTAAACACACCAACAACATATTTGGTGTGCTCTATTTTTGCAAGTATATTAAGTACGCCTATAATAATATAAACATTTGAACTGAAAGTTACAACTATTAAGTACATTTTGATGGTAAGAAATTTACAGTAATACCCAACTTATGGCTTCTCACAATCGACAAATTAAAAGGCTTACTACATGAATAAAATATTTGTTTAAAAACTTCTTACCTCAGGAAACACAGATTCATTACATAGTTTACACAACGTAAACAATGTATTTTACGTACTCTAATCCTGCATGTTGAAACAAAATAAATAAATCAAAATTACAACAGTTGCAACTAAAGTAATTAATTTAAACTGATGTCAAAATTTCAGAGTAATACAATTGTTACATTGGGAAATTAAATTTACAATTTCATGCAGTACACAATTAAATTATGTGTAGAGAAACTTCTCATCCCATAACAAACACATTTAATGATTACATTATAGTGACTGAGTGTATTATTATTGAATTGTATACAGTAGAACCCTGTTATAATGTTTCTCAAGGGACTGAAAAAATATTTACATTATAAATGGGAAAACATTATAACAGGGTAAGTTCCTATTACAAAACAGTTTCAGGGACCAAATGAAGGTAGCATTACAACCAGGAAAACATTATAAGTGGGAACACTATAACAGGGTTCTACTGTATTCATTATAATAGTAGACAACATCAAAAGACACAGTACACTGCTAATAGAAAAATATTCAATTTTATTTGAAAGAGAGAACTGATGACTGTAGCAAAAAATATTCATATTTGGTGCCATTCCCTACATGAAAGTTACGTGAATTTTAGACAATAAATTCTCCCAACATGACACCAAAACACATTCTATGCTTCCAACAAACATTAATACATACATTTTACTCGGCTTCGTTCAGTCGGCATGAGCAAGGACGCTTTACTCATACCTCTGGTTAGACTTAAGAGTTCCCAGTCTGTACGGTAATTTCACCATGTTAAAATTTACGGAAAATGAAACAGCGATAGAGGCATGAAAATAATAAAATTAAAGTTCAAAATTTAACAGTTTTCCACTAGTTATAGCAAAGCCAAAATTTATTTTGTTTTATGAAAAATCAGCATGATAGGTTTGTGAGCGATGTCTTACGTGCTTCCCACGATGTCTTGAAGCTCACTAAAACAGCTAATTAGCTATAAAAGTTTATGCCTCTTCTGAAAACGGCAATATTTTAATAAAATTTAACACAACCTTAACTCGCTCCAAGAGTTCCTAACTTTAGGACGGCGGCAGTAACAGGCGTCATCTTAATTGCCTGCCGCAAACGTCTTATCAGTATGGGACTCCAGCCAAGAAGGATAAAAGGATGCTGACAAAAAGTGTCGGTTCAAACAAACGCCTCAGAGAAAGAAAAAAAAAACACCTCTTACTTAGAGAAACAAATTCAGCGAGTAAGTTACTGATTACCATTCCTTATATCCTGCTGAAATACCTCAGTAAGCAGTACTCTCTACAAATACGGATAAGAAAAAAAATAATTACTATCCTAAATTAAAATAACAGGTTTACAGGTTAATTAGGGGCTTTAAAATTGAATAAAAATGTTAAATTAGTGTCTTTCAACACAAATAATTACTATGAGCAAAAATATATTAACTCAGTTAGTTTTACTTTTAAAGTTCCAGGTAAATATTGTAACACACTTGACAACAGATAACTGTAACTCCATTACAACATACTACCTACAATCAAAAAGCCAAGTACAGTAAACCCTAGTTTTATCGGACCTCCATTCAGCGGACTTTGTATTTAACGGACGAAATCGGACAAAATCTGGCGATACAAAATTATTCCACCATCAGGTCTACTTATCACATGCAGCACAAGACCTACCTGGTTATTGTGCTTTGGTGAGTGACATCAGGCGCGCGCATGGATAGCCGTTTAAAACGGTAGACAGAGCTATTTTTAATCGCACATCGGGGTACGTGCCATGTCCGGGCAAGAATGATTGTCCACCTGAATTTTTTTACGAAACTGTAAGATCAACAGCCCAATACCTACCTGGTTATTGTGCTTTGGTAAGTGACATCAGGCGTGCGCACAGATAGCCGGTAAGCCGGTAAGCAGAGCTAGTCCCTCATCAGTGTTTTGACATGTCCGGACAAGAATGACTATCTTGTCTACTTGAATTTTTTACGCAGTTGACGTACGTGCGCGATAAAGATTATGCGTTTTTTTTTTTTTTTTCAAATTAAATGGTGTCTGCAACAGGACAGAAAAGAAATTGAGTAACTTTGACATCTGGCAAAAATTTTGAACTAATATAATAGCTAAGAGGCCGGTGTTTCGGTAGCAAAGCTGTGTGATGATTATGGTGTCACGAAACAAACTATGTCGGACATTCGTAAAGCAAAAAACTAGTTAAAGAGTTATGTGTTAAAATATGATGTTGAACAAAAACATTAGCACTGTTGGCCGAGGAAACACGTGAAACTTGCTACCGCATCTTCACACGACTAGGCAGTGTATGTTCAACAACACTCGTGTGGTGTAAATGTGTGAGGTATAGAGAGATTAAATCTGCTGCGGACAAAGTAGCGCAACACATTCCTTTCTCACGCTCAACATGTCTGTCTCTTGCCCTTCAGAAATTCTCATGGACGGCGGCTAGATTATTATCTCACAACTGGTAGACGGTACTGCATCGCGATGCAAACAGCAGTAGTTTGGATGGAAATTTTTTTTTTGTAATATATTTAGTAAATAAACACTTTACTTTGAAATACAAAGCAGTAGCTCAAGTTCACGTGTCACATGTTACAAAGCAACGTAACATGAAACCAAGCTGATAGCAAGCCGCCTCCTGTCCCACTCCTACTCTTCCCCCGCCCAACCACCTTAGTTATCTCAATGAGCGGACAAGGCTTATTTTTCTACTCCCACCAGTCAGAACAAACCTTCCCCCTCATACACTTTCAGCGATTTGACCACTACAAACACGGTGCGTTACTATGCGTATCACACTGCTATAAAGATATCGGCTTGTCTATTTTTGTGTGCCGGTTTTGGTACTTCGCGATTTACCGGATCACACATCCCCCCACATTGTCAGGTAAAACGAGGGTTTACTTTACTATACAAGATTACACAAAAAAATTCCTTGGAAAAATTGCATGGCGGGATGCAAGTTTGCTTTCTCGTGTTACAAAAGATAGCTGTACCATTTTACAAGCTGGTAGCAGCTTTTCACACTAACGGAGTATAGCGCATGTAAAAAAAAACAGCTAGACACATTATCAGCCTTCGGCATCAGCAGGATGCGTCGAGCCATAAACAACTGAATAGATTACGGATAAAAGTGGCGTATGTGACGCAGCGGGCCCAGCCACTTATGGCTTTCTTCCCCGGGATTATGGTACCGAGATGTCCGATGAAAGGCAACAGACGCGTCTTCATGCTTGCCAGTCCGCGCTACTCCATTCACGTAGGCCTCATTCTAACTGATTTTAACTATAGCTTTTCGATTTCTGAAAAAGGAGATGGGGCTGGGAATTTTCCCTGAGTATTCCCTGACTTTTTCAGGGCACTAAAATTCCCCGACTATTCCCGGTTTTCCCGCCCTGTCACCACCCTGATTAATAACATGCACTTTATAAATAACAAATTATTATCTCATACATTTTAATTACTACAGTTACTGCTGCTGACAGAACGAAATTCTTACTTTAAAATAGTGAAGACAAAAATGTGTTTGGGGTGATGTTGATTATTATGAAATAAATAGCTCAAAACCAATGTCGTGCTTTTTGTCACTTGTATAGTCTGCTAAAAATACATTTAAAGTGGGAGAGGGGGATATTATTGAACAAAATTTCTCCTACTTTTGTGTTAATTATCTTTCAAACCTAAATGAAAGCAGATATTAAACAATCAGATTTCCAGCATTGTTTCATTTGTTTTATTATGTATCACTACACGTAATGTAATTTTTCTACAAGATCAAAAATAAAGTTGAAGCAAATTTTACTAAACAAATTTATGTTAATCACTTAACTAACTGAGACCAAGTAAATTCTTTGTCATTAAAAAATTAGACAATGTAGTAAACACCCCAAACAAACATCACATTCTCAATAACTGAAATTATCAATTCTCTTATCATTCATCATCACAATAAAAAAAACATGAAAAGAATTATGCGTAATATAATACTCACAATATTCCATCCCTTCCTTCTTCCTTCTTAGGATCATCTCTTGGCTCTTGCTTGATAACAGGTGTTTCTAGTTTATTGATTGGTGTAGAAGTTGCCACAGGTGACATCTTCACTCCAGCAGGTGTGTTTGGTACTGATTTGTTTGCATTTGGAGGACCACCTGGCTTGGGTGGATTCTGACCTGGTTTTACAGACTGTCCAGGAGGAACTTTTGTACCCTGAAACATTACGTTTCAAAACACACAATTGCAATCTTACTTCACGTAAATTTCTTCCTGTTCTACAATTTATAACAGTCCTGAAAAACATATCAGTTAACTTCCATCGCAGACATTGGAAATAGTGTGTACTACACGTGAAAAATAATTATCCATTTTGGATAAACTGTGATATAACACAGATCTGTATTTAGTATTACTGAGTTAACCATTTTTTCTACTCAAATTGGTTAAGTTCTATAACTATTTTATAAACTACTGAACTATTATCAGTAGTGTTGGGTAGATTCCTAAAATTCACCGATTCAGAGCCCAATTCGAAGACTTTTTCTTTTAACTCATTTTACTTTCTTGAAAGAAAAAAAAAAAAGAACTGGGCAGTTTGACTAAATTTCTATAACTTACTAGACCTTGGAGTTTAGTCTGGTATTGTTCGGTAACCTAATTTTGTGCATAATTGAACATGCACACTTGGTGGGAACACATTTTGTGATCAGTAGTATTTACAAGTACTTACATAGTAAAGATTGTTAATAAAAATTTACTGGCAAATAGGAACTTTTGGTTATTAAAAAACCTATCAATACAGTAGTTATCAAAGTTCCGTTCCTCTTCAAGTTTGTTTTCGGCTTCTGTGAGTCGTACTTTAAATTATTACAGTTGCAGTGCTTACCTACCGACTGTTTATATTCTGAGATGTCATAAATATGCTTAGTTTATATTTTGAGATGTTATAGATATGGTACGTTCAGTTGGGAAAGTCCACGCACGAGACAAACTATAAAGATGATGGACTGTGAAACTAGCAGCGCTATGATGTTCCATTTTCATTCCAGTGGAATATTTTGATACTAGGTAAATATAATCCATTCTTGCGGCAACCATTTTGTTCTAGTAGTTCCATACTTTAGACTTGAACATAGTTACATAGCTGCCAACCTCAAGTTTTCAGAAGTAGTAAAATTTTCAAAATGAGTAAAATTGTTTGTAAACGAGTCGCGGCATTTCACGTGTTGTGTATATGTAAATACGGGGCCGCACCACAACGCAGAAATACCATATCGCCGAATGTACAATAACGCCGAATACCACTACGCACAAGGCCAGATTGACCACAACGCCGAATGACCACAACGCCGAAATACCATAAAGCCGAAAACTCTCTGCAGGAATGCCACAAGAGCTTAAAATAACTAAATAGGGTTCTCTGTAGAACTGATATATACCTTAACGCAGAAATATCACAGCGCAGAATACCACAACGCCGAAGGCAGATTTTACCACAACGCTGAAGGCAGAATTGACCATAACGCGAAAACGTGAACTGACCACAACGCCGAAATGAGAATAGACCACAGCGCAGAAAACTAAGAGTGTTGCCTACCAGCCAGGCATTAAATTGCTGTCCTTAAAATTAATATTTGCTCTCACTTGAAAACAATACGATTGAGTGTGTTGATAATTTAAAGCAGTATTTCTTGATATCACTGCAATGAGTAGAAAGTGCATCTCACTCTTATATCGCAGTAAAGATTAGATCAGAGATCCCCCAACGTAAAATTTGCGAATATAACTGTGAGTAATATAACTTGTTTTCAGGAGCCATGCCGTAATATGGTGTTACCTATCTCAAACTATTTTTTGTTCATTGTAATGCACAAGCTTTCCAAAAGTGATGTTTTGTAGCAAGGTTCACTTATAAATTGATTAAAGTGACCGGTGAAATGTGGTAAATAAATGAAAAATAAAAAAAAAATTGGAAAAATGTATCAAAACTTCAGTAATTTGACATGTATTTAAAATTAACTAACTGAACTAAACACATACCTGCAAGATCATTCTACCTATGTTTGCAATTTTAGTGTTGTGCCTGTTATAATGTAAATGTATTTCCAAACTAAAGTTATATACTTGATAGAATACACAATTTTTAAAAATGTTATATTGCCCTAAGGCAACGCGATATACGTGGCTTTGTTTTAAAAGTATTCTGCATATAGGTGATTCGGAATAAAGTGAGCACTCAAAAAAGCCCTGATTAATTTCTATTTTCTGCCAGTTTATAGCTTTCCGCGGTATGTAAACGTAAACATTGCCACGTGCTTTAATTTACATAGGCTTGTACAATGTTTACATCTAGATTACACTGGGCTGAAAATGTTAACAATATCTACGCATTAAATACACGGGTATTGAATAAAATTTATAACCAATAGTAATCTTAGTTATAAATACCTGCGAGTTAACATCTTTTAATACTGGTTTCTGTGCATCGACTCTAATTTATACAACCCGCACTATTGCCGTTACGTATCTCGTAAATGTGTACACATGAAAATCAAATTTATAACTCAAAACCGCCACAAAAAAAAAACACGTCATAATGACACACGCAATTTAAGAATTCAAACCTGTTCAGTTATACTGCCATGAACAACGACGCACTCAACAAAAACAACGTATTTTCTTAGTTTATGAAACAAAAAAAAATTGCTGTTTCTAAATCAAGATACTCATTTTGGCGTTCGTAACACGTAACAACTTACATATTTCCAATGAGGAAACAGTCACTTCTAATACTTTTGAATGTGTTTTATCAGAAACCCATATTTATTGCACATTGACAAACACAACAACGCTCTCCTCTTGTACCGTCCGTTACCGTCATTGAACGCTTCCAAGCTAAGTGG